>JANHFT010005453.1:29937-44364 GCA_032467955.1 Pseudoxenodon macrops
GATACATGTTATATAGAGTTAGATGATAGACAAAGATAGATTTAATACGAAAGCCTATAAACACACACACACACACATGCACACAGACATACATAAATAGATTTATATCCCACTTTTTTGTTCAGCAATTCAAAACTGAGTTAGAAAAGTACGCATCCATCCCTTTATCCATCCGGCTGTATCAATTAATCTGAGGAGAAAAGAAAAAAGATGAGACAGAGGTGAAGAACAAAGTTGAAAAGTAAGAATAACGCTTACATTTGCAGGGAACAAGAAGAACAAGCATACAATTAAAAACAGGGGGGGGGAATCAGAAGAAAATTTAAAAAAAAAGATGTTCCCAACGAAATTAAGTTCCGTCTTAAATTTCATCTGCGGCCTTCATAGAAAAGTTCTGTGTTTTCACAGTGTCAGTTTAAATCTTTTATATGCAGATGCAAAGTCCAAAGAAATACATGAAAAAAAAAAACACCAGAGATTCATACCAAGGGCTATTATAAATGTTCCAACATAATAATGCAGCTCTTGTATTGGATCCGTTCGGTTGTCTGGTTTCTATAGAAACCATGAAAATCTCCCCATGATTACAGGGAGCATCTAGATCAGATGAACTTATAAAAGAGAGATCATTATTAATTTCCCCTCTTTCCTAGCTCTTCGGAAAGACATAAATATTTATAACTCCTTTAACTAATCAGCAATGCAGAAGGAGCTAATTATGCCATTAGCAGCAATATCCAGGTCCAGCACATGCTTAAGATGTTGCACTCTTTCTTCCCTGTGACTTTTATGGTTTTATGAAAATGTCAGATGCTAAGTGGTTTTACATCCAAGAACAACAGGTTACAGCAACTGGTTGTGATGTATAAGCCACATGTAGACGGCCCTGAAGATTAGCATTAGTCTTATGAAGTTAGAGGAGAATAGATATTTTGGCTACTGTATAGATCCGTGATGGAGAATCCGTGGCACATGTGCAGCACTGTCTGTGGGCACATGAGCTGTTGCCCCAGTTCAGCTCCGCCGAGCATTTGGGCATGCCTCCCATTGGCCAACTGGTTGTTGGGTCTCTGCCGTGCATGCGCAGGGGACAGGGGGCATGTTGGGGGGCACGAGTGCATGCATGGCGGGTGGGGGGAATGTCGTGGGGCTTGTGAACATGCATAGGCGGTGGGACGCAAGTGGTGGCAGTGCATGGATGCATAGGAGGCAGGGAGGGTGTGTGCAGTGGGCACATGCATGTGTGGGGGCTTTGGGCATTCAATCCAGAAAAGGTTAGCCATCACTGCCCTAGACAGTAACAGGGAATAAAATATTTTGATTTCCAGAGAGGCAACAAAAGAAAATGTTTTGGAAAATGGTTAGCTGCATCAAGTTACCTTAGGTTACGATCTGTGTATAGAAGCTAACAATTATTACCCAAATGACTGCAGATATAATTCTATAGAATCAAGCAAAAGCAGCATTGAAAGGGAATAATAATTTTTAAAAATGATGAAACTATCCTATTGCCATGACAGGTTGATCTTATTGGTCCGACTATGTCCAGGAACGGAGGCCAGAGGCCAAAAAACAAACATGTTTTTTTTATACAGCCTAGGTTCATATTTCTCACCCCTGGCAATGTGAAGATATGTGGACTTCAACTCCCAGAATTCCACAGCCTGTTCATGGTTCATGATTTATTTATTTAGGGAATTTATATTGCTGCCTATTCGCATATGGCTACTCAAGGCAGCTTACAGAATATAAAACCTCCTATAAAAACAATAAAACTAATAAGAGTCATATAATAAATTAATATAATAAAATCACACATCCCGTCCCAGCGCCAACACCTCACATGGATCGTTGAATGGGCTCCATCCCACTCTGGGTTCCCAAGGCCCGCTGGAAGAACCAGGTCTTTAGCGCCTTCCGGAAGAATATTCGAGTGGGGCCCATTCTAATCTCTGAGGGAATGATGTTCCAGAGAGAGAGGGAGCCACCACGGAGAAGGCCCTTCTTCTGGGCCCCACCAGGTGTAAAATCCAAGATGGCGGCGCTCATGGAGACACTGACAGAACCGGCTCTGTGACGTCATCGCGGAGTTACTACCGGTTCTGTAGAACCAGATAGAACTGGTAGGAACCAACTTCTGTGTGTACCGCCCTTGAGGATGGGACCCGGAATATTCCCTGCCTCCCCACTCTGATCGGTCGGGTAGATGTGATGGGCAAGAGACCGTCCCAAGCCATGAAGGGCTTTAAAGGTGACAACCAGCATCTTGAATTGCACCTGAAAGCAAATCGGCAACCAAGGCAGCTCCCGCAGGACAGGTGATACATGTGCACACTGGGGGGTGCACAAAACCATGCAGGCCGCTGCATTTTGCACCAAGTGGAGCTTCCATATGCGGATCATAACTTGATGCAGCTAACCATTTTCCAAAATCCTTTCTTGGTTGTCTCTCTTGATATCAAACCCTCTTATTCCCTTTTACTGTCGGGGAGCAAGAAACTAGAATCACTTCATGAATAGATCAGGGGTGAAATTATTATTTTTTCCCCACCGGCTCTGTGGGCGTGGCTTGGTGGGCATGGCTTGGATCTGGGCATTGGAGTTAGATTCAGTCAGATTTATGGTCGAGTGAGCCTTAATAGGTGAGTGGTGACTGGGCGACCGGGCTGGCATGGGTGTGGCCAACCACAGGTTATTTTTACCAGCTCTGCAAACCGATTCAAATTGTCTCTACCAAGCAGTTGAACTCTATTTACCTTCCCTACCGGTTCGGAAGCATGCAAACTTGCTGCACTTGTGCACACGCCTGTGTTGCACACACTTTTTCATTCTCTGCGCATGCGCAGGTTTTGCCCATGTGCTGAGCAGGGGTGGGTTCTAACTTACCTTTCCACCGGTTTGCTGCCTCCCACGGCTCATGGACGCACCTTGTGGATGCACCTTGTTGGTGCATGGACGCACCTTGTGGGTGCATGGACATACCTTGTGGGCGTGGGCGCGCCTCATGGGCACTAGCATGCGCACTAGAAAAAAAATCCCAAAAAATTCCAAACAAAAAGGCCAAAAACAAGATGGCAATGCATGTGCAGTGCCAGAAACCTGGCTTCTGCGCATGCGCAGAAGATAACCCCCCCAAAAAAAAGTTTTTTCCCAAAACAAATTTTTAAAAAAAGATGGCGGCCTCCACGGACCAGAACCGGCTCCGTGGCATCACCAGCAGCTTACTACCTACTCGGTAGAACCGGTCTGAACCAGTAGGAACCCACCTCTGGCTCAGAGGGTAAAAATACCCGGAAATGATGACATATTGACGTGTGGGCAGAGCCTCGCACAATGGTCACCACTGGTTCTCCGAACCACAGGTAGTGGCTGATACCTACTCATCAAAACCGGACAAAGTAGGCAGCATTTCACCACTGTCCCTACCGCCTCTCCAGAGATGGACTGAGATGGTTGAATTTCACCCCTGGAATAGACCTAAAATGGATTCCACAGCATGTGGGATCCTGGGAGTTGAAGTCCACACAACTTCACGTTGTCAAGGTTGAGAAACATGACCTAAGGGCATAGAGACATTCCACTTCCTCTCCTCTGGATCCCAACTTCTGCTTCTCCTTTGAATATGACAGTAGCTGCAGTTATAAAATGCTTAATGGTATCAGCAGGTTGCTCACTTCAATGTCTCCAGTTAACCTAGAGGTTTTTTTTTAAAATCTACTATCATATTAAAATATGTTTTTTTTTTCCACCCCAGGCCAAAAAACACATTTGACCTTGCAGTGTTTGCCGGATGAATATATTCCATTAAGTAGTGTGGGGAGAGCAAAACTAATTAACTGAATTAAAATTAAATATGCTTGATAAGATTATATGCAGAACACATGTTTCACTCAACAAAATTGGGGCTGGTTCATCACTAGATGAAATGTCACCAAAGAATATCAGGGCTCATCCAGGCATAGATTTATGCACTGCCCCATAGTCCTTTACAGCATTTTCTGGGGAGTTTTACAGAGTCAACATTTTGCCCCCAACAATCTGGGTCCTCATTTTTCCGACCTCGGAAGGATAGAAGGCTGAGTTAACCTTGAGCCGGTCAGGATCAAACTGCTGGTAGTGGGCAGAGTCAGCCTGCAATACTGCATTCTAACCACTGCGTCACCAAGAAGGAGAAAGGGAATTAAGAGGGAGGAAGGAAGGAAGGAAGGAAGGAAGGAAGGACGGAAGGAAGGAAGGAAGGAAAGAAGGAAGGAAGGAAGGAAGGGCAATAACACTTAGACTTATATACCGCTTCACAGTGCTTTACAGCCCTCTCTCTAAGCAGTTTACAGAATCAACCTCTTGCCCCCAACAATCTGGGTCTTCATTTTACCGACGTTGGAAGGATGGAAGACTGAGTTAACCTTGAGCTGGTCAGGATCGGACTGCTGGCAGTGGGCAGAGTCAGCCTGCAATACTGCATTCTAACCAGGGGTGGTATTCACTTACATTCCCTACTGGTTCGCAAATGTGAGCACCTGCACCCCTTCGGCGCATGCGCACGGCCTTCCGCGCGTGCACTTTGCTCACCTGTGCAACTTGCACGTATGCACGGCTTGAAAACGTGCCTAAATAGGATGGCATAGCAGCTGGGTGGGTGGAAGGACCCACCTGCAGGTCGCTGCTACCTGTTCACCAGAACTGGTCCAAACCGGCTGATTTCCACCTCTGATTCTAACAGCTGTGCCATCAGAGCTATAGAATAGATCCGGAATTGAGAATTTTCCTGGAGGAAGGACACTTAAAGTTGAATAAATTCACAAAGAACTTAACTTGAGCTGAGAGCATTTTTTTTTCAACCTTGCTGTCATTGTGAAGCATGAAATCTAACTTTTGACCTCGCACAACCAAAGAGGCAGAGTTCATTTCTTTTTGAGTAACATGTTTATTCAGATCCATAAGGTTGGGAAGAACCCCCAAATTACTTATTCATTTATACGTTATTCGTTATACGTTACTTGGTTACACAATCATGAAATCAGAAATCCACAAATCCCACTCTCTTCCAGCACTGATTATGTTATCTATTTGGGTAATGAAATATCTGCAAGAAAACTACCAAGCTCAGAGAGTATCAGACTCATAGTCCTCCTCTTCTCCACTCCACAAATCCCATTCCCTTCTAGCACTGATGATGTTACCTAGCTGGGTCATGAGACGTCTGCAAGAAAACAATCAAGCTTATAGAGCACCAATGACCCCATCGTTTAATCCTGAGCTACAAATATTGATCTATCGGTACAATGAATGTTGAATGGGTGCATGTGGCAGACTGGGTCCATGGAGGTCCTTCTAGAAGAATAAGGATTGTCCTTTTGAATTTTCTTTCCAAAACTGCCTTATGGACCTTTTTTAACACTTTGCATTAGCCAAGTTCATGTAAAGGGCATGGATTTAATCTAAGTGATCTGCAAGGCCCCCGCCAAGCTGAACTATGCGTCAATAAATCCAAAAATTGATTTGATGTGTACTTTTCTTTGAAACAAACATGCAAAGTAATGTTTCCTCCTCCACATCGCCGACGAACAATTTTTCAGAAAGCGGCAGCCTTTTGGTCCACAGGGAAACACCAAGATGCATTCACAGGTACATGCAAACACACAATATATTACTTGCAAAAAGCAAACGGAGGCCATTGAGCTTCCCGGTTGAAACAATCACGATTTCCACATCAAAGGATCTCCTCCTTAACGCAAACACCTTTCAACCGTCAAGCTCCTAGAAGCTGTTTGTTTAAAGGAAGGTAAGCCTCCCAGATTTTTAAAGACTTTATTTGGAGCACTCTTGGGGTTTTGTTTGGTTTTTTTTAGCCTTGTTTTCAGAACCGATGGGCTCCTTGAAAAGATTAGCTTGTGGGTTGATCAGTCTCTTGGTCAATATGATTTGGAGCAAGAATATATCTGCCACCCCCTAGAACTGAACATTTGGTTCCTATTCTTTCCAGTCCACTCCCTTTTTATGAGCCACTCGTGAAATGAATGACCACCCCGCTGTTTCTGAATAAAGGCAGCCGCAAAGCTGAAAAATGTGACTCTGGGGAAATCTGGCTAAAGGACATCCAGTTCAGCAGCTTATGTCTCACAGTGTTAAGCCCACAACGACATGTAAGTCTTAGTGTTGATCCCCATTGCCAGATGTTCTTAGAGATACAGGCCATGGCCTCCGGACTTAAGATATTTTGTAAATCGAACAATCTTACAGCAATAGCACTTAAGACTTATATACCGCTTCACGGTGCTTTTACAGCCCTCCCTAAGCAGTTTACAGAGTCAGCCTCTTGTCCCCCACAACAATCTGGGTCCTCATTTTTACCGATCATGGGAAGGATGGAAGGCTGAGTCAACTTTATGTTTATCTGTAATTTTTTCTATATTATATATAGATTTATACCCATATCTTTATCTATATGTTTATCTGCTACAATTATCTGCTACAATGTCCTACCTGTCAATGGCTACTTCAGCTTCAACCGCAACAATACATGAGCTCACAATGGATACAAACTTAACATTAACCGCTCCAAACTCGATTGCAGAAAATACGACTTCAGCAACAGAGTGGTCAATGCCTGGAATGCTCTACCTGACTCTGTGGTTTCTTCCCCAAATTCCCCAAAACTTTAACCTCAGACTGTCTACTTTAGACCTCACCCCATTCCTAAGAGGCATAAGTGCACCAACGTGCCTACCATCCCTGTCCTACTGTTCTCTTTTATCCTAATCCATTTCATGTATTCATAATCTTGTCTATATTTGTGTCTGTTATCTTATACGTGTTTGACAAATAAAGAAATAAATTGAATAAATAAGTAAAGTATAAGACACTCTGTTTACCCAGGCCCACGCCTTGGGTGTATTTGTATAGGCAGAAATACTAATTTAATATTGTACTCTGATAACAGAGATTCAGAAGTTTTTAGGTTCTTTTTATAAAACAAATTATGGCATATATCAATCTAGAATTATTAATAAATAAGTCACCTTTGAGACAAGATATTAAAATCAGAATTACTGCAGGAAATAGCACCTTTTTACAAAGTTTCATTTCAGCTCTGAATTTTTAAGCCACCAAATGAATGGTTCACTAATCTTAACTCTATAAATTTAAGAATGCTGTGATAATTCCAATCCAGTTGTAAAGAGAGACAAATAACAAGCAGTGCTGCTTTATTTGTTTTTAAATGACAGCCTGCTGAAGTCTCAAAGGGGGGTCCCCATCCCATAACCGGAGAAATCCAGGTAATGACCTCATATTAAGTTATTTACCATTTACCTTTGTTGTCAAAAAGTATGAAACTAATGTTTGTGGTTTGTGGACTTTGGAATAAGGTAACAATGCAGTGATAGAACAGTTTGGATGTTTGATACATTAATTGGGCTATTCAGTAAAACATGGTTTTTGTTGCACCTTTCTTAGGCCACACTGCAAACGGGGGTGGGTGGTGGGTGGGGGGGTTGCCCGAGCCAGGGAAATAGGATGTGGTTGGACTGAGGATCATGATGATGATGATGATGATGATGATGATATTGCAGAAGGATGCTTCACTGTTGACCAGATTCTATTCCTGTGCCTGTAATAGGAGCCAATCTGGTATTTTTCATGATTGGGATCAAAAGAAATGTATGTGTGTGTATATATATATATATATATATATATATATGGACTGGTACTGGTTCACGGACGGGAGGGTTGGGAACCCCTGCACTCTACTACTTGGTTGAGAGGCCACAAAGAGATAACCAGGGCGTAGGCCAAACTTGGAAAAATAATCCCCAAAGATGTCAATAAGAAAGTCCACATAAGGAGTCCATTTTAGCAAGTATGCTTATATACGTATTTTCCATTTTCCTTTTTTTTTAGAACTCGTTTGTTTGAAGTGAATTTCTTCTGAGATGCTTTAAAGGAAGCTTAGAATTTTCATCAGTTTTGCTAGCTATCAGGGCATAATGGGGGGGGGAGTTGTAAACACATAATTTTAAAAATACTTTATTTTCAGAAGCAGTTCAGAAATAACTAACATGAATTAATGTTCTCTTTAGCTTCAAATCAACTATGACAAGCAACTTGGCAATTTGATTATCCATGTCCTTCAAGCAAGAAATCTTGCTCCCCGTGACAACAATGGTTATTCTGACCCTTTTGTCAAAGTTTACCTTCTACCGGGAAGAGGGTGAGTGGAGGGACATTTTCACCAATGCAACAATTCTCAGTTTTTCTATTTTTAGAGACTCCTTTCATGACCACATAATCAGCATTTCTGGCTTCAAGAAGGGAGGCCTATTGAATGATTTTTCCAGGGAGTTTGGTTGTCAGTCTTGTTAATCCCTCTCTTGTCTGATTGTTTCTCAAGTAGCACCTCTTTTCCTCGTCCCCCAAGGTCAGCCACAGGTTGCATTACAATTAATGGAGAGAATTAACGTATCTCCTCTGTACATTTTCTACAAGATGACACAATATATTTGATCTGATGAGGTGGGCTGTTACTAGACCCCGAGACCTCGTAAGGATGCTTCAAGCTAGGTTCTCTCCTGTCCTTCCTGTGAGAGAGAAAAGTTCAAATCAAATCAGCTCCCAGTGTGAAAAAAACCTGTAGGTTCCTTTTCTCTCTGACATTGGGACATTGGAATTTGTTTTAGCCGTAGACTAGTTAAACCAGGATCAAGCTACAATTCAGCATTCTGATCAGCTATCAGTTTCTCATTCTCAGATATGACAGCTTGTTCCAAACCAGAAATAAAACCTTCAAAGAAAAGATGAATTCATGAATCATTATTCTGCACTTTGATATTATAGTATTTATCTATGATTGAGACCTTATAGACCTAAATTGCTAATGCTGTTATGGGGGGAGGGGGATTCCAGTGTGCGTGTGGAGGGGAGGGAATTCTATTATGATGTACCCATTATAATGTGTCTGTGTAACATTTCTTCTTTCCTCAGTTTTCAACCTCTTTTGATATATGGTTGGCATCATGTTTTACCTCTTTGTGTTCCTAATCTTTTGCTTCCTTTCTATTGCTTTTCGATGCCTTGTTTGTTCACCGGGTTTGCAGCCAAGTCATGGTTGTCCAGAATGCAAGGTAGAGAGCCCTTTATTCTTTATCTGATGCTCTGTGCATGAAAACATCCATACTGTGTATACTCACCGGCCAGAATTCCAGTGATTTATAAAGCAGGAAAGAAAACTGCATTTCCTCCCCAAGATTGATTGATTGCCAGAGGTGAAAAATGTATAATAGGCAACAAATTGACGCAGCAGCATTTTATGCTACCATTACTGGATTAATTGTGAAAGATCACAACTATTTTGATATATGCAGAAATAATAATGCACTGTCAATTAATAATTATTCTGAGAGCCTGTGTCCGGTAAGGCATCAGACTAGGAACCAGGAGATGGTGAGTTCTAGTCCCACCTTAAGCCTGAAAACAGGCTGGATGACCCTGGGCCACTCATACTTTTACTCAGCCCACAAAGTCAGGCTTGGGCAAAAAGACGGGTCCTGTCACAACCGAAGGATCAGTACAATCTATCTGGCAAAAGCAGACCCTAAACTTCTGAGAAAACATTGGGAAGGGGGAAAAAAAGAGTTCTGCTTCCATAACATGAATTGCTTGCTAGCAAATGCAAATACTGTACTGAAAAATCATTTTTATGCATAAATTCTAGTTTTCCATTTTATATCAGTTTCTTTGGGGTTTATGGGATTCTTGCTATATGAGTTAGTATCCAAATAGAGCTTATTTTTAATTGTACTTTTTTTTAATTGTTAGGTATTTGGATTGATCTTAGTAAATCACTTGATAAGCAAAGCCTGCCTCTTGATAGCACATTGAGATTTAACTATTTGGTCACCTCCTGTATCTGATTTATCAGTTCTGCACTCTGCAAAATTAATCTGCCTAAAGAAAGAAAGCAATATTTTTTTATAACTGAGCTAACTTATTAGAAATTACTATATTATTTTCCATATGAAAAGGGATGACTTAGCTTTAAAATTATACAATAATTTCAGTTCAGGAGGGATATTCATGAAAGCAATAATGCCCTGCAAAATATGCATAATCCTAAAATGTAGTTAAAACAAATGCTCAATGGAAGATTATCATTTACGCTGCAACAGATCTTGCTGTAGTTGTAGTTGACTTTATTGTCTTTGCACCTCATACAACAAAATTAAATGCCACCTAATGTCATTTGACTATAGGAGCCTGAAAGTTTGATCATCAGATGTGTTAAAACTGTTTATAAATTGGACTAATAAGGAGACCCATGAAAGTGACATTATGCTCTGTTCCTTTGTTTCACTTCAGTGTTGAGAACAAGAGAAAGACAAAATACATACAGAAAAGCTTGAATCCTGAATGGAACCAGACGGTTATTTATAAAAGCATCTTCATGGAGCAGGTCTGTGGCCGAAGGAGTTTTTTCTTCCTGAGATAAGAGGATGTCCAAGAGTGAAACTGGTCCCCGTGGTGACCTCTCCTACCTCCTCCTGACCGCATGTTCTTGGTCCATCCCACTGGGCTCAGACAGACAGACAGACAGCCGGGAGGGGGAAATATCTCTTCCCCACCCCCACCCCTTTTTAAAAAAAACTCTGAGAGAAGATGATATTGAACCGGAGGCATCTGCCTTTCCCAAAGGAAGTTTTGATTAAGATAATTGATGGGCAGAGATTTAAATCTAAATGCAATGCACAGCTTGCCTATCTTGTCCACCAAAAATTGCCAATTCTGTGTAAAACTAGTTTTGGAGATTTTCCGGTTTGCCACATTTCAAACTGGAAATTGCTCAGACCAAAAGAGGTGGAACTAATTGAATTAATAATTGCTGATTATAATTATCTATCAAATAAAGGACCCTATTTATGAAAAATAATCCATCAGTTTCATATACTTCCTATAAAATCTGTCTCGTACCCACAAATCTTTTTCACACACAGAAATACACCCCACAAATTCTCCTTTTAACAGGAATGCCAAAAGGCGGTCAAATTGACACAGGTGGCACAAATGGGATGGGTAGCAGAATTGGGAGGTGAGGAAAAAGAAAGAGGGGAAAAAACCTGGGTGGAAAAGTTGTTGTTCCTCTTTTCTTGGCATTGGCCACAGGCAAAGTCTGCCCGCAAGACATTGTGTCGAGTTGAAAGATATTTGCAAACCAGAGTATTTTCAGAGATGACCAGCCAGAAAAGGTACATGTTTTTTGTAGCAAGAGAGTATCTGGAAAAGTCGGATGTGTCAGGTATATTTATCTACAGGGACACATAATAACCACCTTAAATTGTTCAGGAGCCTGTCAGGTACTACAGAAGAGGGGACAGAGTGGTTCAAGAAGACGGGATAAGAAGCAAATGATAAGAAAGTCATTTTCAGTTGTTCATCAGGAAAAATTCTTAAGAAAAAGCTGTTCAGCATCAGAGCTAAATTCCTCAAGGCTCTCCCTGATTTTAATAGTGGCCTGTCTGGTAGGAATAGCGTTGGGGTGAATCTCTGCATTGAGCAGAGGGTCAGACTGGAAGGTTTCCAACATCTCTCCCCATTCATATGTTCTTTGCAAGTGAAAGAAGAAAACGGTTGCTTGATCTCTTCTTCCTTTGAACCTGGATGGATCCCTCTGAACCTCTGGGACAGCCGCTCCGCGTTTCCTCTGGTTGCTCTGCTGACCCTTTGGTAGAATCTGGCTGGCTTTTATAGATGAGGAAGATCAGTAAATAAATAGATGAATGGAAAACCAAGTTAAATGAGAAGCAACTGCTGTAACTCCCCTTGCTTAGCAAAATGTAGAGTGTTGTTCTGGATCATAGTAGTATATATTAGTAGGATGGTATCATCAATTATGCACATGCCAATCATTCAAGATCCAAATTGACTGATCAGCTCAACAAATCAGTTCAAATCAAAATACAGTATATACATTTGATCTGAAGAAATGGTCAACTTCAATGAAGTTGGTTCTAACTATCAATTTGATTGGATTAAAAGTGGGTAACAGATGTTTAGAAATCTAGTAAACCAGATTGATTTAAAAGTGTCTAATTTAAATTGAATATTCAATTTCATGGATTCATTGGATCAAAACGCCTTTCAATCAGGTCTTTAAATTAAAATGTCAGTTATGCCATAATACCCTTATGAACAACATTTTCTTTCACCTTCACCAAAAAAAAAACGACATTAAGAGATGACAGAGCCATCTGTCCAAGATCCTTAGCCAATTACGCTCAGAGCAGGAGTTGGACAAGACTATTTCTTACACCATTCCAGATAGCCACTCATATAGCCTATTATGGGATGCCCCTGGTTAAAGCTTGACCAAATAACTCCTCCACTCAGAATTCATTCCAAAGATCTCCCTCCCACTCCCAGGTCAATGTGAAGATAATGATTGCTGAGTGGTCACTTTGCCAATGCATAGAGAGTACAAGAAGGTATTATTCAGTGGAGCATATTTTGGGTGCTGGGTATGAATTGCACAATGGGAACTAAAATTTGTTATCTTTTGCAGCTGAAGAAGAAAACTCTGGAAGTCAGTGTCTGGGATTATGATAGATTCTCCTCTAATGACTTCTTGGGTGAAGTACGTTCACTATTTTCCTTAATTTTTCTAATTTTCCCTTTCTCCAGATGACAATACAATCACATGATGCAGTTTTTAAATCCCAAGACCATGTTTGTCTAGATAGAGGCCCCACGACAGAGAGAGATGCACAGTAATGTCTTGTGACATTCATTCATCTGGAATAACTTTATTATTACGGTCATTGACCAGCAATAGACATCCCTGTTTACAATATATTAAAAAATAGTACTAACATTAATAGTGGATAATAACATCCCTGTTTAAGAAAATACATATTCTCAAACCGTTAGGGTCACTCCTTAGTTTACAAGAATGAAAAGCCGATTAGTATATGAGTAAATATATTTTTCCAAAAAATTGTTAGAGATATCTCCAAAGAATTGGCACAAATTGGCACCTATAATTCTGTAACCGATTTTTTTCTTGTGGACATTGCAGCGGCACAGAATTTAGCTGCTGCGCGAGCAGTTTGAATATTTGAATTTGGCTGATTTTTCTCTCTCTCTCTCAGAAGTCTGGATTAAATTGGATGGCAGATCTGAACTGTACGGACAGTTGAAATCAGATTGTGCCTGATTTGGCCAGCCTTATTAAAGATGACAGACAAGTCGTCTTCACTTCTGGTTCAGACAGAAATGCGCAGCTGGAGACCTTTTGAAAACCTCTGTGCGTGTGATTCCCTGGAGCCTCTCTAGAATTTAGAGCTGAATTGTAATTTTTTTTTTTCATGTGAAAAGAGGGATATTCTTAGCAGGTTAGGTGAAAAACCCATATTTTAATTAACGGCAATGGATGTTATAACATGGCCTTAACCTGCTTTGGCGCACGCAGCCCATGGGTGCAACCTAGTTGGGGGTGACTTGGTTTCAAACGATGTCTGGTTGCAACTAAGGAATGCGGGGAACGTTTGCAGACGTGAAAATACAGATTGTGTCAACCTAGCAGTTCGAAAGCACGTAAAAAATGCAACTAGAAAAACAGGGACCACCTTTGGTGGGAAGGTAACAGCGTTCCGTGCTCCTTCGGTGTTTAGACATGCCGGCCACATGACCACGGAGACGTCTTCGGATAGCACTGGCTCTTCGGCTTTGAAACGGAGATGCGCACCGCCCCCTAGAGTCAGGAACGACTAGCACATATGTGCGAGGAGAACCTTTACCTTTAAGTTATATCTGTGCTGCAAATACACAGCCAGCCAGTAGGTGGCAGCAAAGCACGACAATTCTCTACCGGTTGCTGCCCTCTTTTGGCTTTTTGGAAGATTACAGCCCAGGTATTAATCTGATTACCTCTGCAAATTGCCCAGCACTTGGCACCTATCCAAGGTTGCCAGGTTGCTGCCTTTGAGCTGGTCAGAAACTCTTAATTCTAAATATCTGTTCCAAGCCATAAAGCATCCTTTGGCTGTTTTCCTTGAGGGGAGGAAACCTCTTTCAAAGCAAGCCCACAGTTGGAATCCATGGCTGCCGTGTTGGTAAAGGGCAGCGCATTAAATAGAGAGATGGAGTTTCTCAGGTAACTAAGCCATTTTTTTTTCTGGCCCTGGCAAGATTTGAGCAGACACACGGGGACAAACACTTCTGTGAAGACAGAAGTGGGTTATAAGTTACCTCGACGCCGGTTCGCTTCCTCCCACGGCGTGTGGCTGCGCCTTTGCGCGCACGCACATGCGCAGTAGACAAAAAAACAAAAAAGGCCAAAAATAAGATGGTGATGCATGCGCAGTGCCGGAAACTCAGCTTCTGTGCATGCGCAGAGGGGAAAAAACCTGGAAAAAATGAAAAAAACAAATTCTCCCCCTC
>JANHFT010005454.1:29229-42641 GCA_032467955.1 Pseudoxenodon macrops
TTATGATATGTAAAATGTTATATATGGAAATGAAATGTAAAAATTAATTTTATGGAAAATAAAAACTTGTTATAAATAAAAATATAATGAATATTTGAATTTAACCTATTTATGTCTGTGAATCTTCTAATAAATTAAGCTGAGAAGTTGAACTAAAACATAGTGTTGGGAGATTTGAGATTTACTAATGTTAACCATTCCCTCTTCTGCCTCCATTGGGACTTTCGTGAATGTGTTGTCTCACATATACAACACTTTTTTGTACTTAAAAGATGATAGTCATAATGCTTTCATAGCTCCTTCAGTTTTTGAAGCCATAGATCTATGATGGCGAAAATATGGCATGCATGCCAGAGGTGGCACGCAGTGCCCTCTCTGAAGGCACATGAGCCATTTCCCCAGTTCAGGTCCACCGTGCATGCACACCTGCCTCCCACCGGCCAGCTGCTCTTCGGGTCTTTGCTGCACATGCACTGGGAGAGGGGCATGTGCCCTGCCCCCTTGCACATACGTGGGGCACACATGAATGCATAAGGTGCATGCACATGCATGGGGTGGCGAGTATACAGAGTGCTGTGACGCATGTGTGAGGGCACATGCACATTACATTTTGGGGGTTCGGGTGCACACGTGCTTTGAGCCCTTGGTCCAGAAAAGGTTAGCCATCACTGCCATAGATACTGACTACTGAATAATTCAGACCTGCCTTTCTTCCCATTTATGTGATATTTAGATGTGAATTTTATAAATATCTGATGGCACGGTTTTTTTAATTAGGCACAATTAAATCATACATTTGGAATACAAATTATATTGACAAATCCATATATTTATAGCATTTACATCACAGTTTTTTCTCTAGGAGGTAAGGGTGAGATATGAAATTCTTGCATAACTTGATCTTTGAAACAGAATTTTAGATGAAAAAAATGAGTTTTGTGATGAGGTGGGGATTTAGCTCTAGATGTTCCAAGTCCAATTACAATACTTAATGACTACACAATTTGTTCACAGAACCCACTGTTACCCACGGCTCTCCTGGAGTTTGTCTTCTGATAAAGAATAACCTGGATAGAATAGGATGGGTTGAAAATGAGGGTCTTTACTAGCACAACACTGCCAACTTTAGTAACAAAATATGAACATTTATAATTTATAATAATGTTGAATCTCTAAATTTCAGTGTCAATTTGTATTTATTAGCAAATATTTTCCTAGCATTCCAATTCTGAGAATTGCCTCAGTCACTTAGCATTAAAATTCAGGCAATGAAACCAAAATATTAATTGTTTTCTGTATAGGTGTTCCTTGCATTAGAATAGTTCAAGATTCTTAACAGTAAAGGTAAAGCCACCATGATATTATTTTGTCACATCAAAAAACTATAGTTGTAGCAAACATGAATTAATTTTTTTTATCATATCCATCAAATAATGTGACATTATGTGCATTGTTATGTATATAAAATTTGGAAAAAATATTTCATAATGATGCACATACAGAAAGTATGAAAAATTACAACAGGCCAATTATCTGTTCTAAGTAAAGTCTTGAAAACAAGTGCATTTGCAATATACTGGATATTCTTTTGGGTGGAATTTCATTAAAAATAAAATCATAACTGGTATCTCACACACACAAAAAACTCTTAACAGAAGCTAGAATATATTTATATACGTATATATGATCTTAGTCATATGTTAGTGGAAAATGTGTTTCAACTAATTGAAGGAAACTAATAGATCACTGTGGGGTTTTTTAATCAGGAAAAGAAATTAAGAGACATAGATACAACATATGTGTGCATAAGTTTATGCATGAAGATATTTCTTACAAATTGATCAGTATATTAGCAAGAAGCAACTAGTTAATGTCTAATGTTTTGCAAGTTTTAACAGGACTGTTTAACATGTATGAAAAAGCTTAAAAGCAGACATAAGTTCACTCAAATGTCAGTGAGAAAATCATGCTGACCTTCAGAGACTAGCAAATACACTTGTTCATAGTGTTTAAAATCTTGAAATATAGTTCAATTGTAGTAAGAGGTGCATTTTTCTAAGTAGTAGTACATCTTACATTTTATCTTCCTTCCGCTTGCTCAAAATACAAATACAACTGTATCTGTTAATACATTTATAAATATAAGAAGAAGAAATATTCCAGTAAAGTTTTATTTAGTGCAAGTCATTGGGATGAATTAATTATAAGCAGTTATTATAAGGAAGCTTTCTACTGGGGGTAAATATAGAAGTCACTGAGTTACAATAAAACTTAGTGCAGCCATCTTGAATTGATATTACAAATTGTATTTACTGACAACCACAATTGGAAACGGAACATTTATTGTTAAGTGGTGGATTATTAAGTGAAGCTACCTGATCTTACATCTTTTTCTTTTGTGGTAGTTAAGTAAATCATCATGGTCATTAAACAAGACATCACATTATTGCCATTTTTAACTTTCCTGTTGGTTTCTTCATAGATATTGATAGTCAGAAGTTGGCTGGGAAGATCTCAAAAAGCAATAATTTGATCCTGGGACACTACAACCATCATAAGTACATGCTGATTGCCAAGTCTCGGAATTGCAATCACATTACTGAAAGGAGACTTTGACTATCATAAATGTGAGGACTGGTTGTAAGTTACCTTTTTAGTGCAATTGCAACTTCAAATGATTGTTAAATGAATGGTCATAAGTCAAGATAACCTCACATAGACTTATAGTTCTGTACCAAAATAGCCACAAAAAGAGACTATTCTCAACAATATGAATTAGTTTCATTAATCAATTTCTCCATTTCAGAAAAATAAAAAAGTCACAAAGTAACTACATTATCCTTCCACAATTCTTTAAAATGTTTTACTGTCAATTTCATGAGCCATTGTAGCTTGGAATTATGGCAGCGAAGTGTAAAATTACAGGGAAAGAAGTTGAGCAAAACTGGGTTCAACAACAAAATTATTTAATTGACTTTACAAAACATGGAGCAAGTTTTTATTCCTTAGAATACAAGAGCAACAATGTGGTGCAGTCATAAAAAGGTATAGTCATAATTTTGAATCTTAGACTCCGAAACATTCTAACATGACAAAGCATTATCTTCACCATACCACATCAACTGTCATAAAAAGGGTCCCTACACTTAAATCAATGCAAAACAAAAAGTTAAAATACATCATATAGGTTCAATGGTTTAAGATTCTATGGGCAGATACTTGAAAATAAGTCTCATTGAATCCAGTGAGGCTCATTGTGAATGAATAGCCAAATACTTTGTTTTTTAGTATCAGGAAAAAAAACCCAGTAATAAAAGAAATCAGGGACTAATAATTTTTAAAGATAAGAGAGGGAGAGAAGTTGCTGGGTAAAGAGGAATAAGAGGGGAAAACAATCACTTACCTAGAACCCCTAGCCTGTAGTTGATGGTTACAACAATGACATTTCCGTAGCTTGCCAGTATGCTGCCATCAACTATATTCCCTGTACCTTCCATATATGATCCACCATGAATATAGACCATCACTGGTTTCTTGCTGTTCTGATCATGTATATCTGAAAAGAATATAAGTAAGGAAAACACAAGAAAGTAATACAAGTATTACATTAAAAAATCATAGTCTTTTTTTTTACTTCCAAAGAGCTAATTAGTTATTTTGCATATTTTTTTCATTTCAAATGTATTTCTTATATGATCACTTCTATTTCTCTTCAGTTAAAACCAATAAAATAAACCAAATATGATTTCTGGAAGAACTTTAGAAAGAAAAAATACCTAAAG
Source organism: Pseudoxenodon macrops (assembly GCA_032467955.1). NCBI lineage: Eukaryota > Metazoa > Chordata > Lepidosauria > Squamata > Pseudoxenodontidae > Pseudoxenodon > Pseudoxenodon macrops. The sequence goes on from JANHFT010005454.1 coordinate 33,012, forward strand.
TATTCCTTATACAAAATAGAGTTGATTGTAGGACTGAAAAGGTAACAGAATATTTCCAATACTCAAATATGCAAACAACATAAAAATAGATCTATAATTGTTGTTAGAAAATCCACAGTGCATTATTCATTTCCAATATTCAGTTGGCTTATTAGACATGTTTTTCTGCAATTTATGAAATAAAGAATGTATGTAGTTTGAACACAACAAACTGACATTCTTGCTATAAGCTAACATTCAAAGTACAAAAAAATCTAGGCGGAATATCTTTTTTTGACAGATACATTATTCCTTCTTTCAAAGCACACTTTATGTCCATGTAACATAAGCTACTTAGAGACACTGATGAATTCAACAATACATCGTGTAATAAATATGTTTTGCCATTGCCTTCTTTTAAAACGTTCTTTTCAACTTCTAACTCTACTTTACTGGTAATCCTCCATCCAACAACTAACCATATCCAACCCTGCTTAGCTTTTCTATCGCTACTACCATTGGCAATTAATATAATGAATAGTTTCATGTAATCAGCAAAATGATTTGTGCCAATTAACAAATACCAATTTAAACAGCACTTATTCCCCGAGTTGCCTTTACAGAGCAATTTATTACATATTCTTGACCATTAATTTCTCCAAATGTACCAGGCACATGCATGCTAGTTCAAGCAAGCCATGGTATCACTGAAAGGGTACTGTCATTGGTTTGAATGACTACATTATACTACATAGAGCAGCATAATAAATCAAGATCAAGACACATTTCACAATCTATTCCAAATAGCTATACAACTGATTGCTAAGCATTGCAAAAAGTTAGCTTTGCTGGTTTGATGAACATCTTTCTTTGAAGACTTATTTATTTGCTTTTGCAATTGATGAACTTATTAACTAGAAGTAACTTTGGATCACAATAAAAAGGAACAAACATGTACAGTATTTGACTGGACAATATATTACCAGTTAATAGTTCAGATACGAAATGTTTACTTAGCTATAGATTGAAATAAAAAAATAATGTTGCTTTTTCAGAAATATAATGTATTATTGTTATTATATTCGTGTAAGAATTTTCAATGGGAGGTGAAGTAGTCTCATAATTAGAATTAAGTTGTTTCTGGGATCCCACAATCCTATATTTGAATATGGAATAAACACCATTTCATTATTTGAAATAGTTGAAGACTGCAAGGAAAAATAAAATAACTGTTGCATTACCCAAGAAAAATAGGAATCATTCTGTATCTTGAGAAGCAGGATATTAAAAAGTGATCCCACCATACTATACACATTTCTGAATGGAGTTGAATAGAAAGACAAATTGATTAATAGATGTAGAATGTATCAGATATGAAAATTGAGGAAAAATCAGGTGATAGTCCTAAAACAAGACCATACCAAGATAAGATGTCAAAAGTACACATTCCTAAAACAAATGGGTATTTCAATTAATTTTACATTTATGGCACAAGTTTCAATCCTAACTCCACATGGACCCTCTGCAGGCTTCATATCTCAACATATCACCTCATGGAAAGGTAACCATAGATAGAAAATACCAGTACTTTCACAATGCCACTCAGTGCAAACCTCTATCATGAAATTCAATATTGGCTGTGTTTATTTTAAGTCCATCACAATATATCAGACATATATTTTAAAAAGGTTCTGACTGGATTACTTTTTTTTTTACAGAAATTTGAAAAAGTATGCAGGTAAAAAAAATAAGACTAGCCTACTATAGTGTATATAACTTTCTGATTTATTTTACTTAGAGAAACACATTTTTGCATAGTACAATATAGTAGTCTGCAAAAATTATCTAAACCCATAGGAAAGCTTCAAATCCTTTGCATTTGACAATTACCAAGTAATTTAAAGAATATCCCTAAAAATAATATATATATATATACCTACCAGTTTGTCATGGCTGATACTGACTGAGCAGCTGTACTCATAACATCCCAAAGATTCTATTAAAATATTTACAGAAATAGGATTCCTTGCAATTTTACAATAACATGCAAGTGATAGAATTCCAAATAGAACAGGTATCATTTGTTGACTATTGTATAAACCCACAAAATTGCTTTTCAAGAGAAATGCGGGAATAAATGGTGGAGGCAATTTTGCCCCAATTACATGCAAAAGAAGGAAGCTTTAAAAAATGAAACAAAGCAAGTTAGAAAGCATCCCTGAATTTCCTTGACTTGTTACATATTGAAGATAAGAAAAAAAGAAAAAAGAAACCCAAGGGAAGTGAAATTGCATCCAGTATAAGGGAAAGAGAAGAAAAATAATGTGAACGTGAATTTACAAGTTACTAAAAGAGGGGAAAAAATACAGAACATGCAAGGTTTCGGTTCCATGTCTTTTCTTCCCACTTAAAAGTTGGGAATTGGAATAAGCATTTTATTGTAAATAACATTTATGTTACTCACTTCACAGATATTATAGATAATTTGAACTCTTATCTCAAATAGGAATTGCAGTAATCTAAATGCTAATTTGTCTTTTATAAAAAAAAGGAAGGTGGATTTTAGATAAGACAAAAATAAAACACCACACCAAAATGTGTGTGATTAAATAAAGGAGGGGAAAATTTTATGTTCATGCATATCAGGACCGTTTTTTGGGGGTGAAAAAAAACAACAACAAAAATACCTTCATCTTCCCCACGATCAGTACTGGTTATATCATCTGCGCTTTTCTTTGTGTTGGCTCCTAGGTTCAGAGGGAGCAGGAGAATAAAGGGAAAAAAGATAATTTGAAAATGGCAAATTCCTCAAAATTTAAAGAAAACGATCCGGAAATTGCAAAAGAAAAAAAAAAGTCATATACACAAAAAAGTCAACATTTGTACTGGAAAAATAAAGGTTGCAAATTCCACAGAAATATAAATCCAAAAATATTTCAACAATTTTTAAAAAATGCTAGTGGGGGGAAAAACTGCTTTCTTGTATTAATGCCGTTAGTTTGATTAAATTTGATTGGTAAAATATTAAATTGATATGCATATATTTCTTTTTTTCATTGATAGTTCAATTTTTAGTATGTTATAGATCAAATGGACTTTTATGAAAGCTATTTAAGAAATGGAGACAGGATGAAAACACCTATAAAATACAATATACCGTTATTCAAGATACATTTTAACCCTAACCACACTGAACCTGGATTCCAAGAAATACAAGAAGTTGTATTTGAAAATAAGAAAAAGTTCATAGTTTATTAGCTATTGTTTCAGTTTGCTGTTCAAAAAAGTCAAAAATTCTATTTTGTGAATCAGCAATTAGAACTGAATATTATTCTCCAATGAAACCCATACAATAACCTTAAGACTGATTTTTTTTGGGGGGGGGAATTCTATGCTGTTATGTCTGATTCTCAGAGACTACATGGACAAATCCCTGTAGTTTTCTTGGCAAAGCTTTTTCAGAAGAGGCTTGTCATTGCCACCTTCCTAGGATAGAGTGAAAGTGACTGGCCCAAGGCCACACAGCTGGCTTTGTGGCCAACATGAGTTTAGGACTCAGATTCTTAGGTCCTAGTCCAGGGGTCAGCAACTTTAAATACTCAAAGAGCCATTTGGACCCGTCTCCCACAGAAAACAAAACACCAAGAGCCGTGGCCAACTCAATGTCACTCACTCCCACTAAGTCACATGACCCCTTCAGCCACACCTATGCAGGTTTTGTGGCTCTCTCTGTTTCTCTTTTCTATGGGAAACATGTATCTTTCTCTCTCTCCCCATCTTTCTCCCTCTTTCCCTCTCCCATCTCTCTCTTTCTCCCCCTCCCCCTCCCATCTTTCTCTTTCTTTCTCTCCCTCTTTCCTCTCTCCTTCTCCTCCCTCTCCCTATCTCTCTTTCTCCCTCTCTAATTCCCTTCCTCCCCCTCTCTCATCTCCTTCTCTCTCCCTCTTCCTCTCCCCCATCTCTCTATCTCCCTCTCTCATCTTCACTCTCCCCTTCTCTCTATCTCTCTGCTGAGGAATGATAGCCATCCATGGTGAAGGTTTCCCTTCGGGTGACCCTCCTCCCCCTCTCACAACCTCCTGGTCAGCTTTGGTGGGCCCGGGAGGGTGCGCACATGCGAGGAGACCCTGAAGCAAGTGCCAAAATGCAGCAAAGGTGCATGGGGCAGGCAGCTAATCACTTAAGGAGGGTCTTAACAGTACACAAAAGAACGTGGCTTCTCTCCTGCATGGCCATCACCTTGCTGTGTCATTTCCCCCTTCCCAGCAGCTCTTGTGGAGGGTGCAAGCTCCAGCCTGAAGCGGCAGGAAGCAAAGTCTGCCTTACATGCAAATGTGCTGCAAAAGGCAGGTACAGGGCTGCTTCTCTCCTGCACACATCACCTTGCCAGGTTCCGTCCCCTGCATGAGAGGAGGCGGGAGAGAAGGAGGGTCACCAGAGCCTTAGTGCAGGAGTGAAGTGGCCTTGTACCTGCTTTCATGGCACATTTTTACGTAAGGCAGACTTTGCATCCTGCCATTTCAGGCTGGAGCTCACGCCCTCCGTGCTCAGTCAAAGAGCTGCCGGGGGATGGGACATGGCAAGGCAATGGCCGGAACCTTCGTGCAGGAGAAAAACCACATCCTTTTGTGTCCTGTTAAGACCCTCCTTAAGCAAGCGGCCGACTAACCGCCCCGCATGCACCTTTCTTGCGCTTTGGTACTCACTTGAGGATCTCCCTGTGTGTGTGCACCCTCCTGGCCCCACCAAAGCAGCTAGGCCGTCATGGTTGGGCGCTGCTGCCCCATCCCCCTTTCTTTTTCTGATTTCCCCTCCTCCCAGATCCCATTCTCATTCCCACCCCACCAGTCCTTGTGTTTGTGAGGCTGGTGTTAGTTGTGGCCATGCCATGCCAGTGTCTCGGGACGGAGAGCAGGTTGTGAGTCTTCCCAAGCCACTGAGGCACTCCCAGCACCAACAAGGGCCAGAAGAAGCTCCACAAGAGTAAGGCGCCAGAGAATCAGCCTCAGTTACTTCTTCAACCCCAGCCGCCACCCTTACCTTCTCAGGCTAGGTGACGGAGGGGAGGGCGAGTGGTGGGCAAGTCAGTGATGGGACAGGGAGCTGTGGCAGAGTGCCCAAAGAGCCACATGTGGCTCCAGAGCTGTGGGTTGCCAACCCCTGTCCTAGCCTGATGCCACTATAGCAAACTGGCTTTTGTTTTCATTATAAGTGCTAATAGATCAATATGAACATATAGTCAATTAGCACTTTATACAATCGACAACTTGTAGGTCAAAATCTATTTTACAAATCTGATTTCAGATAGAAACATTCTGAATATGAATGAATAGGATTCACAAGATTAATGCACTGTGTTTTGAAAAGATGTGAATTAACCATGACAACCAAAACACAATTAATCACATGCACCCAATCCCCCAAAAACAGCACCATATATATATATAAGGTGGAGAATTTTGTATAATTCTATTGCATTGAAACATTAAAAAAAAAACTATAGCCTTTGATAGACAATTATGACAATTTCTTCCTATTCCAATTTCTTCTAATGCTTTATATCTTTGTTAAAGCTTTCAGTCAGAAACACCCAGCCTTACTCTCTCTTCTTATAGATAGATTTATCTGTGTGTACATTTTAAACTTTAATCTTGAACCAAGCAAATTTTCATGTAGCAAAAAAACTGAAATCTATCTGCCTCATATAGACTTTTTGTAGAATGTTATTTCTGTATTATCAAAGAGATTACATGAATGGACTACTTTAGTGCCACACATCAACATACAACAATGTCGACATTAAAAAGCTGAAAATGAAAATGAATGTTGACTACACAAACAGGTATATTATTTACTGGGGGTGCAATGCTTAGAATGCAGAATTGCAAGCAAACTCTGCCCACATCCTAGGGTCCAAACCTGATGGGAGTTCAAAGTTGACTCAGCCTTCCATCCTTCCAAGGTTGGTAAAATGAGGACCCAGATTGTTGGGAGCAATATGGTGACTTTGTAGACCATCCAGAGAGTGCTGTAAGCACTATGTGGTGGTATATAAGTCTAAGTGCTATTGCTATTATTTTTAATAATATAAAAATATTGTCTTATGTAGAAGATAGGCATTGTATAATATTTTTGCTGCATAAGTTGGCAACAGTATTCAACACCTGAAGACTGTCCAAATATTTTATACTGAAATAAAAATAAAATCCAATGTATAAAAATCAAAACCAATTTATTCAGATATAACATTGTGTTCAATCATAATTTTATTTTTGCCATTCATAAAGGTATTTGGAGTTTACCTCTGATCAGAAAAAAAATTCTTGCTGAGACAGTTTTAAGTCTTTGGATCACTATGAAAATATATATTAAATATGTGCATACCAAAAGGGAAGTAAAACATTCACTTTTAAAACAAATCCAAATAACAGGATAATGCAATATGGGACTGAAACATTTTTAAAAGCATGGGGATTGCAATTTTGGCTTGAGGATTTTTAGGTACAATCCAGTTCAGTCCTGACTACCAGCAATCAGACAGAGCGCCTTCAGATCTGCTCAGAGGAAGCTGGCAGTGGGAATAGTGAGATGCCACCATATATTCATAATTTTCTGTAGCATTTCTGTGAAACATTTCCCCAATAAATAGAAGCTGTGAAAACATACACTCAGTCAGAAATACTTGCTTAATGAACTTTCACTTCATTAATATGGCTAGAATAGGCTGGATATACAGACACCACTGTTATTTAATATGTATGTCATTGGATATTCAATTGTTGTTTGAAAGCCACCCATGGGCATGGTGCATAAGATGGGCAGCTAATATTAGTCAAACAAAGAAATCAAAAAGCAAGCAAGCTATTAAAATGACCTTCAGGAAATTTGTGGACTACTAGGAGACTACAGCTATTGTGCTTTTTCTTAAGTGAAGATTGTCTATGATGGATTATCCTTCTTTTATTGAGTGAGATAAGGCACTCCAGTTTCAATACTGTTTTGTGTGTATGCTTTTATCATAGAGTGAATCTGACAAAGCTAAATAAGAAGCTTAGAACTGGGGTTGAAAAAGCCTATAAAGTGACAGGAGAGACAAACCAGAAACTGCAGGGAAAAAGTCAATTGACTCCTTTGTTCTAAAGATCCCAGTTGCTTTTTATAAATAGAGGGATAGGGGATATCAGGATCAAAGCTAAAGTTGAGAAGTAATTGTATTCTATATCAAGAAAGCTTAGTCCAGGTAACTAGTTTGCCCCGAACTAAAGACATGTTTTCTAATCAACCATCTTAGTGTGATGAAGAGCTACTGTTTTTGTGTGGCATATATGCATTGGGAGACAACACTTCCAAATTTAACATTAGAGGACCAATTCATTTTTTACAATTTTTATATTAATTTATCATTTCTTTGCTGCTTTTCTTTGTTTAGTCATGTGGAATTTTTTTTAGGGAAATGAAAAACGAGTCTGTGTCTTTTTGTTGGTTGGTTTGTCTGTCTATATAAATCTGTTATAAAATGAGATATATTTTAAATTACCCTGTTGTTGATAAAATTATACTGTGAATTTCTGTAGAAAATACAATAATAAACAAACAAACCATAATGGGTTTCTTAAGCAGTTTCTATTAATATGTGTGCCAAACATGCCATTACACCATTTTTAACTGTGTTTTAATAGCCCGATAATGCTTATTTATCTTTTGTAATATAGAATGTATTGTTCAAGAAACAGAGATTGCATAGCCTTTTACTAAATTAGTACTGTTTAGTAATCAATGCATTGTGCAATTATTCAGTATAACTAATATTGAATTTTTAATTTTTACAACTGTCATTTCATTTTTATTCCCAAAGTAACCTTTGACAGTGAGATCATTTTCTCATTACTGTTAATTTATCTGCATTCTATTTTTGTGGATCTAATAATTATTCTTAATGTAGTTATATTGTTATTGTTTGGTTAGACCTCACTGTTCACATATTTAATTACATTTCTAATTTGTTTTCAAATTCTCATAACCATATCATTTTACAGAAAAAAAATACAATATGATTTCTCTATTATTTATTTATCACATATCTTTGTCATCCTCTTTCCAATGCCACTGTATTTTAAAAAGACACGCTTAAGAAATGTGTACATTTCTATACTGCTTATTGTTCAGAATACATCATAATTTTCATATAATTATTTTGCAATCCTATTCTTAGTTAATAGAAATAAGCACATGAAATCCAATGTAAATAGGATTATTTTATTATAAGAGAGAGAGAGAGAGATTACAATGGTATCTTGGTACTCAACGTTAATTGGTTCTAGGAAGCATGATGAGTACTAAAAAGGATGATTATCAAACAAATCACGTGACTTAACATGTGATTCTTTTTTTTTGGCTAGGAAGGACTTTCTATCTGTCCCCTCTCTATGTCAGCAATCTTCTGAGCCTGGCCAAATTCCTAGCCACCCTCTGCAGCCATTCCCCACTTCTTTTTATAGTGATCTTCCTGGCTTGGCCAACTTCCTGTCCATTCTCCATGGCCATCCCCCTCTTCCAATTGTAGTGTGTTGAGTACCAAGAAATGACAAGTTCTAGGACATTTTCGCATCAAAATGCATCAAGTATGAAATTTGATGAATTTTGAAGCAGTTCAGTATGGAGGTACATAACATATATAATGTATATAACATACATACAGTATTGTGCAAAAGTGTTAGGCAGTTGTGCAAAAATGCTGTAAATTAAGAATGTTTTCAGAAATTGAAGTAATAGCTTATTAAGTAAATGAACAGAAGAAAAATCTAAATCAAATCAATATTTGGTGTGATTACCCTTTGCCTTCAATACAGCATCAATTCTTACACTTTTGTATGATTAGAATCAAGTGTATAATTAAACAATTATACAAGAAGGTGCTAATGGACATCAATTTCATATATACACAGTCATTAACAGAAAAAACTGTGTTAGGAGGCTTAAAACTGGATGAGGAACAACCAAACTCTGCTACTAAGGTGAGGTTATGGAATATAGTTTCATGTCACAAGTCATACACCATGGCAAAACTGAGCACAGGAAAATACAAAAAGTGAATATACCGCATTAGCAAGTTTGAAAGGAAACTACAGCCACCTATCTCCACAACCTCCATCTCAGACACACCAACAACACCCAAACCTCCCACAACTGACCCCATCCCATTGGCTTCACAACCCCTGGTGATCACAGAAAAGGAAGTACAAGTTCTATTTCACAGAGAGAAGCCAGGAAAAGCACCAGGCCCAGACAAGATATTTCCTTCTTGCTTAAACGTCTGTGCTGACCAATTGGTTCCCATCTTCACCCAAATCTTCAACAAATCACTAGAGATGCCATGTTCCTTCTTCCTTCAGACGCTCCACTATCATCCCAGTGCCAAAGAAGCCCTCCATCAAGGAACTAAATCAGTTGCTCTAACATATGTAGTTATGAAAACCTTTGAAAGGCTAATGGTGTCCCACTTGAAAACCATCACGGATCCACTGTTAGACCCTCTGCAGTTTGCATACCGAGCAAATAGATCAACAGATGATGTTGTTAATATGGCTCTGCACTACATCCTACAACATCTTGAATCTCCAAAGACCTACACAAGGGTCCTCTTTGTAGACT
>JANHFT010005456.1:0-11727 GCA_032467955.1 Pseudoxenodon macrops
TGCGCACGTCTAACTGCATTGTACTGCATATACCACGTTGCTCAGTTTGTGTCTGGATGTTTTATCCTTGGGGTGGATAAGCTTCTGCCTTAGTGTATTCTTGGATTTGAAGTGTACACTAATGGTGTTAGCGGGAATTTCCCTCCGCTTGCCGAACTGGCAGCAACGGGCGGCTGGACACCCCCCCCCCCGGAACCGGTCTCTGGCTTGAAATCCATCCACAGCAGCAAAATTTACTTGAAAATAACCCGCAGGTGAGTTTAATTTGGGAGTGACAGGGGGTGCACGCAAGCATAGCAAGCGTGCATGTGCAAAACGTCCACTTCCGACGCAACCCCGAACCGGTAGGGAAGGTAAGTGGAAGGTATGTTTTACATAATTTTGAAACTGACCTGGTTTTTCCTGTGACTGTATCATTGGCAATATTCCATACCTTTCTTTTGCATAATCCTGAAAAGAGAAGAGCAACAAATTATATTAAAGTGTTATAATCAAATAGTCATGCTTTGATATATTTCACTATAATTCCTGATATGAATTTTAGAATTAGCTAATTGTACGCTAGTCTGAGATTCTGAAATATACAACAGTAATGCAGTTCAAAATAAATTCACCTCTGAGCACAATGATACATGAATCACTCACCATGTTACCATGTCATATGTAATCACTTAGTAACATTCAGTCCTATGTACTAAATTACTTTCAGCATTTATTAATAGTGATAAGCACAGGAAAATGTGCACCACATGACATCATTCTTTCAATTTTTGCTTGAAGCATGGTATAATTTGAACCTTGAGAACAGTATAAGTATTATACTTCTCTACTGTAATTATAAAATGATGGAAAATAAGAGTTACTACTACTGCTAACCAATGTAATTCATGTATTCAGACATAACATGTGAGAATGCATTACTTTCTGAGGAGAAACTGGACTATAGCATTTAATATCACAGTTAATCTGAAGAACTTAAAACCCTGAAACAGAGTTCATTGGTTATTTAGGTTTGCACTTGACAGGTGTGTAAATGGGAACAAAATAAAGTATTTCCAGAAATAGGGCTATGCAAAATATGTCATGCACTAAGGTATACAAATAGAAAAGCAATCATAAAATGAATTGAAATTAAGATATTAATACTACTGTAAAATGTATGTCCTGAACAATGCAAAAATGATGTGCAGCAAGTTGCAATAAAGGAATGCAATAAAGTTAGTTTGTAACTCAGGATATATAGCTAAAAAAAGGCCTGTCTGATGCTTGACAGCTACATCACACAGAGGAAAAGGCATTTTTGATTTTCCAAATACATGCATAAATAGAACTGAAATGAACAATCAATCTGAAACAGTACATTCCTTTATTGAACTATGTTCAACACCCATTTAGACAAATAATTTGATCCTTGCAGACTACTCATTACTAAGAACACTTCAAAAAGCAGTACATGTATCCAATTCTATAAAACAACTGTGTAAGAATAAAATTTGTGATAGCAAAAGAAACCTGAAAACAACTTTAACAAACTTCTTGAACAAGTACTGTGTGAGCGTGAACAAGTTCATATCATTTACACTTTGTAAACAAAAATGGTTCTGAACAGAATGTGACAAAAATACTTTTAGTACAGCAAGCTGTCATAAAGATATGCATTTGGAACAGAATATTTTAATTTTACTAATGGGTACCAAGAAACTTTATTCATGGGTACCAAACCCTTGATACAAACAGAATATTTTCCAGTTCTATGCAAATTTCCTGTAGCAAATCTGTAGCAAGTTTCAATAAGGGGAATAAAAGTCTACCACTATAAAATTCTCCCACATTTAAAGGACAGAACATCAAATCAGAGAAAATTTGCAGCTTTACAGAAACACAATTTCCAGAGACAATGAAGCAGTGAGACCAAAATCCATTTTCTTTGAATATTACATGATTTAAAACACCAGGGTAACTGCCCTTTGCCTACTTTTAACCCATTCCTATTGCCTGCAAAAATAAGTTATATCTGGCTCTCATTTTGCTTTTTTACCATGACAGATTTTGAACACAGATGTCCACTTCTCAGTGTCACACATAAAGAGTGTTATACACCTGCTTGACTTTTTAATGAATCTTGTCTCCTCAAAACCTGTTTTCTCTCAAACTTAGTCTGAAAAAGGCTTCCTTTGTAATGTGTAATACCTATTTCGCCTTGGCATTTTTCCTCCTCTTTCTCACACAAAATACATTGCTTATCCAGATGAAACGGGACAATTTAAAAAGATGTTGAAGCCACTCCCTATGGGGTGGGTGGGCATTCCCCCTCATTCATTTGACCTATTTTGCCCCAAACCTCTCTCAAAGCCTACTTTCGCTTCCAGCCAATTCCCAGGCCTCCTAAAACGCAACCAGGAGCGGACAAAAGTGAAAAATGAGGTGAATGGAGAGTTTCTGAATCATGTCCGAAGAGCAGCGAGGCGGCCTTGAGAAAAGGCCCCAAAAGGAGAAAAGGAAGCAGGATCCCCTCCACGACTCAAGTTTTGTCCCAGGAGCGAGGTGGCGGCTGGAGGCTTCGGGTCCACACACCTTGGGCCTTTTGACATTTGCAACTCATCCTCCGCCTCCCCCTCTCCCCCCCCCGAAATATCCCTCGCCCACCAACCCTCCCTACCCACTCCCAGACCGCTTCCATCCCTTCGGAAACCCACATCGGCCGGCGGCGGCTCCATTGGGCGGTCGCTGTTCCGTTCTTGATTCTTACGAACGCCGGGCATTTTTACCACATGCAGCGAAAAGCGGGGGGAGGCGGAGGCGGCGGAGTGGGCACGCGCACACTTTTTTTTTTTTTGACGCCTCAAGCTTCCCGTACCACCTGACAAAAGCCTTCCACCGCCTGTCGCTAGTTTCCCCGGGCGACTTTTTTTTTTTTTTTTGAACGCTCTCTCCGCGTGTCCTCCCGTACCACTTCCGGGCACGTAAAGCACGCCAGGGAGAGCCCAGCACGCTCTAAGCATTACGTCACGGGGTGTGTATGGAAATGAATCTCTTCGCCTTTCAGGACCATCCTGCCTCTCCTCCCTCCCCTTCCCCGCCCAATCCAGGGAACGTTTTATCGCGAGCTTTGGAGAGTTTGCAACTCCACGTGTTGTTGTTGTTGGTGTGTGTGTGTCTGTGGGGAGTCATCTGTCTGTTTCTGAGAACGGGTGTTCTGCACAGATTTGTGAAGGAAACCTGCCTATCCCGTTCAAGATACAATAAAACGATCATATTTCATACTACTTAAAAAGTGTGAAAAATTGTCCCGTTCAAGATACAATAAAACGATCATATTTCATACTACTTAAAAAGTGTGAAAAATTGTCCTCTTATGCCTTATTTACCCTCTTATGCATGATTTCTGATTGTACAGTTGTGTGATTGCGAATGAGTGACCCCCAGTGTACCTTCAGGTACATTGTTTACCATATTTATTTCCCCCGTGCAGTAGAGGCCAAAAACTACCATCCATAAAACTAAACAAACCCTGTGCAAATGTACAATTTAAAACTTGAGTCACTAAACCATATTTCCAATTAGCCTCCAGCCTCCATTTTGTCTCCAGTGCTATGTGTGATATTGTGTGCGTGTGCGTGCACACACAGGGTCTTGATAGTGGATAGCTATCCATAGCTGGACGAGGGAGAAAATTGTGAAATTTCCTTCAGGAAAATTGAGATTTGGTATGGAGAAAGTGAAACTTTGGGGTTGAGATTATTGGAAGAAATATCCAGATCCAGTTCCATGCAGGGCGAAAACCACATTTTGTCTCCATTTTGGAGACAAAATGGAGGCTGGAGGCTAATTGGAAATATGGTTTAATGATGAAGCAGAACCACATGGATAGTCCTGGGTAGCTGACTACATGGAGTTGAGAGTGAGGGGTATTTATATCTTGCACTTGAACTTCCTGTTCCTGTTCAAGAGCTGTTCTATTGGCTGTTGTCAGACTCCCATGGAGCCATGTACAAATCCTAGGAATTTGTCTGAGCTAAGTTTGGTTGAAGTTTGGGCTGATGCAATGAATGGGGCTTGGGCAATTCCTAATGTGGCTGAGGGCTAATCCTAACCTTGTTCAGACTGTGCTGCAGGGAATTTTTGCCTATGAATAGAGCTACCTAGATCTCAATAAGCTCTTTATCTCTTAAGTGCTGAGGGATATTAAGAAAGGTGGGGGCTGCTTTCTGTGTCCAAGAGCATGTTTCTCAATTCCTAATCCAGGGATATATAATATTATTTTTTAATATTTCTCAAAAAAATTCATTCTTTTAGGTGCTAACTTTCTACAAGATCAAGTTTACAACAAAGAGTTTCCCAGTTTGGACTTAACAACATTTATCTTTGCCTTTTGGACTCTTATCTCTTGTCCTGCTAATTTCAAAATGAAGACAATTTAATATTTTTGTAGATCATGGCTTCATACTGCTTTTTGTTTCTACTGCAGTCCGCTAGAGAGGTAGTATACATTAATATTTAATACTGTACAGGTAGTCCTCATTTAGCAACCACAGCTGGGATCATTAAGTGAATTAGTTGCTAAGAGAAAGTCTGGCTGTGCTTATGATTTTACTTCAGCTTTCCTTTGCTTTACAGACCCATGAAAGTTGTAAATGTGAGGATTGGTTGTAAAGTTACTTTTTTCATTACCTTCAAAACTGCAAAGTGTTGCTAAGCAAGGCAGTCACTAACAAGAACTACCTGCAATTCTTGTTCAGTAAAGGTATTTCCCCTCTTCTTCCAGTCATACAAACAATGGGTGGTGTCTCCACGATGATGTTGAAGTTTGTGATCAATAACTGATTCTGCCTAGCTCCTATTGTCTATCTATTTGTGGTCATGCTTGTTCCCCAAATCTCTGGCCATTGCTTGCTTTACTGGGCAGCATCCCACTTCCTTTTTGTCGAGCACTTCACTGACTGAACCACCTCCTTTCTGCATATTAGGTGTTAGACCACCTGATTTGAGTCTGGGGCATTCTCTTCTGTAAAACAGCATCTGCAGTGAGGAATGGATTCTGCGCAGTAAAACGAGGGAGCAGTTTCTGTTTTATAAAAACAAAAACATGTTGCTGGCTCAGACCTTAATAGTGGGTGGGCAGGGAGATGCAAGGAAATGCTTTGTCTTTAAAACTTGTTTCTCCTTTTCTCATCCAGGGAAATATAATATTCTGCCTTTTGAATATTTCCTAGAATATCTCATTTTCCTAGGAGAGGGTTGGGTACTAACTTCCTACAAACAAAAATAATACATCCTAGATAACAGCCTGCTTGGAACCAGGTATTGACAGATGGCTTTGCCACCTGTCAACACATGCCTTTTCTCTTAAGAGAATGCCACCAATTGCCTTGTTTCAGTTGTCACACATTACATTTGTGAGAGCAGCACCATTGATCCCATTGATGACATATTTTAAATGTGCTCAAGTGGACTCAAATGTGCTCAAGCAGACATAAAACGGTAAAATTTCAGTATATATATTTAAAACAGATAAAAATCTTCCTTAGGTTGATATTAATCCCCCAGCCAGTCTGAGGAACTAAAACTCAACCTCATGATATTTTGGTTATGTCTTTTAAGTGGCATTGACATTATTCTGTACCGATAGAATAAAGCAGGGCAGGATGACATGTTTTAGTTTTATGCCTTGGGTCATCAATATGGAATGCAGTGTGACATTTAGTCTGGCAACATGTTCCTTGGCAACTGCCATCTTTATTTTGTAAAAATCTTTTAATTAACAATAATAAATGGGAAATGGCATATTGCACAACAAAGCATTAGCCTCAAACCTAATCTACATTGGTAGCAATGCTGCTGGGATCCATTTAGATTTTAGCAGCATCAGATTTTTTTTGGAAAATAATAATAATAGTGGGCTGCTTCAGCCTACTGTTTTATGATTGATGGGATTTTTCGTGATTGCCTGCATTCATCCTGGGAACTATTTTGTGAGAATGGGTGTAACACTCTCAAAGTCCAAAATGTGTCCATAGGCTGAAACTCCTGTTATATACTGACAACGGCACTTTTCCAAAGAGATCATTTATGAATGCAATTGGGTCAAAGAAAATACATACTGGTATATATCTATATTACTATCAATAGAAGAGAATATTTGTAGGTCAGAGTTCAAATGTCCTGACTGCGCTTGGTTGTTTTCTTGCAGACATCTCATTACCCACTTGGTAACATCAGCAGTGCTAGAAGGGAATGTTCTCTTTTTATATACTAATGACTTGCCCTGTCACTGTTGATGAGGGTGTTCATGGTGGTTCCTTGATTAGACTCTTGTATATTAAAAGAAACAAACCCCACTCCCTTATGGCACTGATGATGTTACCTAGTTGGATAATGAAACATCTGCAAGAAAACAAGCAAGCTCAGAGGGCACCAGAGATCCCACTATATATTAATGCCAGGATATATGACAATATCAGAATCATCATATGTGTGCTCAAGATACTATTTGATTAATATGGAATATGAAGAATTTCTGCCTCCTGATTAAGGAATTTTGCAACAGAAAAAAACCAGTGACACTAATTAGAATTTTCTTTTTTGCAACTGCAAACATTTTGGAATTACCTTACTGTGTTGAATAAGAGGGCAAAAATAAATTATGGTATATGAAATTATGAGAGGAGGGCAAATATAAATTGTGGAAAAATTAAACTTACTGATCTTGCACTTTCCCCCTATATGGATAGAATCTCAATTCTCACAAAATCAAAAAATAATGTATTAATAAAATTGTACAAAAATAATAAGTATTATTCATTGTACTGGGCATTGAAACTGAGCAAACAAATAATCCAAAAATACTTTATTAAAAATATATATCTGAATCAAATTACAGGTGGTTATAGTTAATAAAAAACTAAGAGGAAATAGACAATGCAGCCAGTTGTGAAACTGTTAAGATTGTTATCTAAAAATGTATATCTTGTGAAAGTATGCTGCCTGCTTACAAGACGTTATGCAAAACAGACAAAGAGCCATTACCTCTATATAAAATAACATCCTAATAGATGTGTTTGTTTTGCTTGCAAAGAGGAAGCTATTTTTTTAAAATATCTTCTCTTTGGCAAGAACTGTCAATAGGTTAGTGAAATAATTAGAAAAAAAAACTGGAACCAGTTTCTGTTGCACATGATAGTCTCTTTAGCTTTATAATAAAGAAGCACTATTCAATAAGCTGTCAGAAATATGAAAAAAGTAGCAAAGGAAATTGCTTTATAGTGAGTTGGACTATTGGTCCATTTGGTACAATATTGTCTACACTGATTGACAGTGGCTGCTCTGTATTTCAGAGAGGAATTTTTCCAATTCTACCTGGATGCGCTAGTAACTATATTGGGAGCCCTCTGAATACGAGACATGTAATAAATATGTTCAACAACACTTAGATAATAAACATTAGGATAAACTAGACATTGACAGATGTTGAGTATTTTGCATCTTCTCCAAATATGATGCCAGCCACTATTATTGCAGAATCTGTTAAATTTGCAGGAGCATTCGTTAGGCAGATTATGGGAACAGCTTTTGCAGCATAAGGAAACAGGCAAGATGCTTGAGTATTAGGCTATCCAATATTTTTTTCCCCAGGGTTCCTGCTGAAGCGGCTCATTGGCTTTGGAATTCGAAGTACAGAATGAATGGTAATCCATTCCTGGCACAAGAGTTTCAGTTGGAGGTTTCTGTTTGGATGGTCCTTGTGTGATGGAGCTCCTCTGTAAGATTCTACTCTTTTACTCCTGCTGTTATATTTACATGACTATACTGTTGATGGTCATTTGGAGATTTAGAATACAGTACCTCTGCCTCTCCTTTCTACTTGAATCAGAAGAAGCGTGAAAACCTAGTTAAGGGCCAAGTTAATGAATCTGAAATCAGGTAAGACCAATAAGAGATTCTCAGGTCTTGAAGAATATTGGGTGTTCTGGATGAGGTAATGCTTTTCTGAAGAAACCGGTGCATAGCCAGGCTTCTCAATTTCTATCTGTCACTAAAGCACAGTAACAAGGAGTTTAGTTATAATATCCCTACCTCAATTATTACAATGGACTCTTCATAGGACTATCCCTGAAGGTAGCCCAAAAATTATAAATAGTACAGAATGTGACTGCCTGATTAATGAGTGGGATGATTAAGTGATTTGTGCATCATTCTAAGTCACAATATCAGTTAGAACTTTATTTGTAACCCATTCATGAATGTTTTTAGGTGGCTAACAACTAGAAACATCACGGAACATGCCTCCCTGCCCCGTTTAAAGAAAACCCACCCATAAAATAAACCAAATTTGGTATCAACATTATGTAAAAAGTTATTATATAAATATATATATTATAAAATGTATCTACTAAATGATTCACAAAATCGTCAATAACAGAATGCTGTTATCTTGTGTTTGAGGGAATAATCAGGTTTAATTGTTTTCCTGAAAAACCTAAAGAGAACGGAAGACCAGATCTCTTTGGGGAAGGAACCTATTCTTTGTGATTTTTCAATCAGGGTTTATGGTTATGAGGTATACAAACCCAGCCAAGTGTAGTTTGTTCAATAAAACATGGCTTATCAAGATGCATGATCTATCCTGGCTGTAGCAAAACATTATTGCTGAGATTTATACAGGGGTGGGTTCTGGATATTTTTGCTGCCCGTTCGCTCAGGGTCGTATTACGTGCGCGCGCGTACGCAGCAATCAGAAACTAAGATGGCAGCGCCCACGGATCCACCGATGGGACTGGTTCCGTGACGTCATCGCCAAGTTACTACCAGTTCTATAGAACCAGATAGAACCGGTAAGAATCCACCTCTGGATTTATACACTGCAAACTATAAGGATGTTAAATATTTGTAGATGATTTTTGTTTTATAGCTGAAATAATATTTAACTAACTCAACAAAGCTATTTAAGAAAATAAGTCCACTTTACATTTGGACTAACTATCAATTAAATAGATGGATTGTAGCCATCTGTTTAGGAACAATGCTAATAAAAAAGCAAGAGGCAGGGTTTAGGAATTATATTTGATTAACATTAAAAAAAAAGGACAATGAAGAAATCTGCCTCTTTTTCTGACAGGGAATTTTCTTAACAGCTGCACTTAGCAATGCTGCAGCTTGATGCACCTGTTCAATTTCAGTCGTATAACTGTTAAAGGCACAGCGTGTGTTTTTCAAAGAAAATATAACTATTTCTAGATAAGCCAAATTGCCTAGCTTGCTATGTCTGGAGTGCCTTTTCCATGGCTTCCCTTACCCTTCACGCTTGACTGATACACTCCATTGTTCTGCTAGAATTAACCAGTCTAACTTTTGACTGCTTTATTATGCAAGTCAGTCCATCTAACCCATATTCTGTAATGATGGCTGACAATTTTTGTCCAGCATTTTAGACACGTAGCACCCAAATCTAGAGCCACTTTGGTGTAATGGTTAAGGCATCAGAGTAGAATATTTGGAACCTTTCACATTTAACCCTGCCTTGGGCAAGAGGCTAGCTGGGTAACCTTGGGCCAGTCACAACCACTTTGCCCTAGGAAAGAGAGAATGCAAAACTACTTCTGAAATCTTGCTTAGATTGCAAGACTGCAGTTGTCCAGGCAGTTACCAGGAGTCAAAAACTGACTCAAAGCCACCCACTTCATCCCCAAGCTAGGAAGAGATGACGAGAGTTGAACATGCGGCTTTTTGCATGCAGAACTTGTGGTCTAGATTTTCTGAACGTGTAAGCATTTCTTCTCTTTGAGGAATTGCATATAAAATTAGAATGCAGCTGTATCTAACAAAAGTGTTTCCTCTGTGCAGGGCCTTAGAGCAGGTATGTGGAACCTTTGGTCCAAGAACCTAATCGAGCCTTGGAGAACTTGTCCAACGGAATGGGACAACTTGCCACAGCCAACTTGCTGCGGCCAACTTGCCATGGTCAACTCACCACAGCCAACTCACCGTGGGACAACTGGCTGCAGGACAATTTAACAATTCTGTTTAATTATTTAAAATAAGTAAAAAATTATTTTAATTTTTGCATTTCACATTTAATTCTGTCCCTCCTTATACATCCTATATCATCAAAGATTCTATTTCTTTGATATTAGTGTAACTCTTGTCCTGCAGTGAGTTGGCTGTGGCGAGTTCAGTGAAATGCGCACAGCAATTTGGCTGTGTCAGGTTGGCAGTGCTGAGTTGGCTATGGCAAGTTGGCCATGGGGAATTGTCATAGACCTGTGATGGCGAACCTATGAACCTGTGTGCCACAGGTGGCATGCAGAGCTCTCTCTCTGAGCATATGAGCTGTTACCCCAGCTCAGCTCTACCATGCATGTGCGCGTGCCTCTACCGCGCATGTGTGGGGAACGGGGTACATGCGGGAGATGTGCGCACATGCATGGCGGTGTTGGGCACATGTGCAGGGGTTGTGCACACATGCACAATGTTATAAACCCTTATCCAACTAAACCTCCAAACTTCTTCCTGATAAAAAGAATCTCTAGTAGTTGACTAAATTCCTTCCGGCTGGGGCATTTTTATTTGCATAGTATTTGAGAAGAAGAGCAGATCAAATATACTTTTTCTATTTCTGCTGCAGCATTGCTGTCGTCCACATTTCAAAGAAAGCCACCAGGGCCATTTTTTCCAACCTGTCTCAATCCATCACACGTGGATCTCTCAGGGGAATCTTCTAGTGGGTTGCCAACATTCATAAGAGGAAAGGATGTTGTTTTTCTGAATAGTGTCTACTCTATTCTTCTTCTATTGAGATACTATCAGCTCCCACTTCATCAGCATTTCACAGACTTTAAAAAAAAGAAGTACGGTATATAAAAAGCATTTGAATTGGTATTGTTACTTTGTGCTTATTTATTTTGCCTATTGATTTTATTTTGGTTTTTTTTAGGATACCAATATTTTAGTTATAGACCTATTTTAACATTGTTTTATTAATACTATATTATGAACATCTTAATGTAATATATTGGAAGATAATATGAATTGTTGAGAGTCATTTCATTACAGCTGATATATGCAGAAAAGATTTATACGGGCAGAGCAAGTACCCTCTTCGCTGTTTTTTTTTTTTTACAATACAGAAATGCAAGTGACAAAATGCTGTTCTCTCTGCATCATTGGAGATGTTGATTTTGAACTGGGCATTTTATAATTCCATACTTGTTCATCTACTTCACGAAAAATGTATGGGGCAAAAGCTAAATAAAAATAGATCTGGTTTATATATTATGTATTTTCCATTATTTTTATACTGTACTGTCAGAATATAAAATTTCTAGGTGATTAAAAATTACATAACATAAAAATATCCTTTTGGCAGTTTTTCAATTATATGATGTGATTTTTTAAAGAAGCAACGAGACCCAGTTTGGTGTGGTGGTGAAGATGTTGACCCAGGAACCAGGAAACTCTGAAATTCTAGGCTGATTATCATGCTTGGAATGAGAATAACAACAACAACAACACAGTTATTGAAAACCGAAACGTACAATTTATTGACATCGCGGTACCAGGAGATGCCAGAGTTGAAGAAAAAGAACTGGAAAAAAATCACGAAATATCGTGACCTGGCCATTGAAATTACGTGATTGTGAATGAAACATGTAAGAGTGATACCCATTGTCATCGGGGCACTTGGTACCATGTCCAAGAATTTTATAAGATACATCAACAAATTGCAGCTTC
>JANHFT010005457.1:4009-17878 GCA_032467955.1 Pseudoxenodon macrops
AATAATAATAATAATAATAATAATAATAATAATAATGATGATGATGATGATGATGATGATGATGATGATGATGATGATGATAATTTATCAGTGCTTCTGTTTCCAGGTTATAATCTGGAGATAATGGTTTTTGTGTTATCAGAGATTTCCACAAAGCTTCAGTGCACAGTAACAAGATTCTGAACCATGAGCTACTTTTGTGAAATGGGAACGAGTAGCTGCTCAGCCCTGCAGATCCAGCTGCAGCTTCCCAGTGAGCCCCAGCTTTGACATCAAGCCTTATCCTCCTGCTATTTGTAACCTTATCCACCTCTTAAAGCAAGGCTGTCAAACTTGCGGCCCGTGGGCCAGATGCATCACGCACTGGCCACACCCAGTTTAGCAAAAGTCGCGATATGTTACATGACGCCGCCATGATGACATGAGTTTGACATCCCTGTCTTAAAGAGTCAGGGTATCTGAATCTTTCTGAACTATACATCTATAATTCATACATGGGTGAAATGGTTTTTTTCTAAATCTGAAGTCCTTCCTGTGTTATTTCAACTGCAGTTTATCCAAAGGCAATTGAATATTTGAAAAGCTGTGTGAATGTATGAATCACGTAATTCCATGTACAACCTACATTTAACGTATGAGTTTTCTTCTCATTTTGCTTTCTCGGATCCTTACCTCTTGCTCATTTGTTTATAATCAGTGCATTTCTATAATAGTACATGAACATTATTATTTCCATATTATGAACAGACAACTAACACATTGATAAAACTACTGGTGTTTTAATTCTTAGAACCATTACTCCAAGTACAGGTAGTCCTCACTTAATGATCAGGGTTGGAATGAGAAACCTCATTGTTAAGTGGAATAGTTGTAAAGTGAGACATCATGCGACTATGACAGGCTTACAACCTCATTTCCACTGTAGTCATTAAGTGAGTCACTGCAGGTTGTTAAACAAGACATCATATGACTACGACTAGCAATTTTATTACTGCCTTCTCCGCTTGTCAGACTATGGAGTATCCTATGAAAAATACTACAACTGTCAAAATAATAATGCAAGTTGCCAAGCGCCCAAATTGCAATCACATAACCACAAGGATGCTGCAATAATTGTAAGTGCAAGAACTACTTGCCTTTTTCAGTGCCATCATAACTTTGAATGGTCAGTAAATGAATGGTCATAAATTGAGACTATCTGTATAATTGTACCTACTGATACATATAGCCACATGTGTATTTCTAAGGCTGCCAGTTCTGGGGAACATTTTCCAAAGTGCTACTGCCAAATTAAAAAAAAAAAAAAGCCCAATTCCAACTTGCTACCAGGTCAGCTAGCAGCAATTGGTAGTTGATAATTTTGAAAAAGTTCTTGGAAGTATAGATAACTGCCAGTTCAGTACAAGCCAGTAGTTGCCAAAAAAAAAAAAAAGGCAAATGTAATATTAGGCTATAACAAGAGAAATTATTTCAGAATTGCTAGAAGGAATAATTTCATTTTATTCTGCTTCGGTCAGATTCTACTTCAAGTACAAAGTCCAAACCTGGGCACCACATTAAAAGAAATGCTCAGAGAAATTGGAACAGGTACCAAAATAGCAATAACAGTGATCAGAAAACTAGGAACTGAGCCTTAGAAAGAGAGATTGAAGGCATTATGTTTAGCCTTAAGAAAAAATGACTAAAGGAGGATATATTATCACTCTTCAAGTACCTGAGAGGATCTCATATGGAACAGAAGATCTATTTTCTCTTGCTTTTGTGTGCAGGATATGGAATATTGGATTTAAGTTACAGGAAGCAGATTCTCACTTAATGTTAGAAAATACTTCCTAACAGAAGGAACTATTCAACTATGGAAACCAATTACCCAGAAAGGTGGTGGGCTTCCTTTTACTGAATATATGTAAGTGGAGCTAAGCAGCTGTCTGGGCTGCTATAATGTGAGTTCCTGAATTCAATAAGGAGTTGAATACAATGACTCTTTTCAACTTATGGTGAATCTGTGATCAAGTAATTATCTCTCACCCAGACTAATATCACTTGTAAGAAGGCATTCGGGGAACCTATACCGCAACTTTAAAATTATGAATATATACATCTCTATATTAGCTTTTAATTCAAAAACTGATCAATATCTATTTCTGCTACAGAAAACTGAGTCAAAGGTGTTAGTTTGTTCTAATTTTTCTGACCACCTTCCCCTCATATAACTTTTGCCCTGCAGGTAAGGAATCTCAATGAGGTTAGTAAAATGACACATTCATATTAAATAATAGAATATTAAAGAGGTCAACTTTGTTTCTTTTCATATCATATCAGAATTGTGATATGGTTATTATTCTGGTTCAACCAGCCTAGAGACAGAAGAAGCAATCAATTTTTTTTTGGGGGGGGGGAGATATTATTAATGCAGTGTTAGGATAGTAAGAAATTTAATTCATTCATCAGGTATTCCCGACAGTGATGATGGGCTACAGAAAATCTCATTACAAAAATGACATTGATTGAAAAAGTTAAGTGCAATTAAGCAAGCACTACCAATAAATCTAACTTTACTGCAGAAGGCGAAATAGTACCTCTGTCACTTAAACTGTGACTCTAGAAACACAAAAAAACATGAGCAACAGAAAAGCCCCTTAGACAAAAGTACTGAAATGAGATGTGAAAATAAATAGGTCTCAGTTATTAACTTATTCCATATTTAAGATACAAGGTGAGAAATAAAGAGAAAATGACTTTATCTGCCAAACGCATTTTGCAGGAGATTTTGTTTTCATGTTAGTTCTTTAGAAATAACCAAATTAAGAAAGCACAAAATGTCTGTTTCCACAACTTATTAGGAATTACATAACACGTCATAAGCACCAATGTACCAACAAACACCTTTTTTAAAATCTTCATAGTACCTTAAAGAAGGACAGCTTTTCAAGGCACCAGAATATAAAAACATCTCATCATAATCTACTTTCATAATTATACAAAATGCCTCTGGATGATATCAGATCAGATATTCCTAGGAAATAATTCCTAGGTCAATGCCCCACTTTAAAGTGTTCTCGTAGATCCAGTTACCCTTGCTTGGTGAGGAAGGAATATGGGTTTGTCCTGATAAAAGGAACACATATCTGCAAGTTGGTAAGGAAAACGCAAGAATTAGGGTACAAGTAGTGAAGAACATACGGACCAGAGGGAGACATTAGGAAAGCTTGTAGAACTACCTAACTGAGGAGAGAGAGCAGATGCTGTTCTTACAGATGAAAGAAAAAAAATGGGAAGGAATGACCGTGATCTAAAGGGAAACAAAGAAATGAGTGACATGGGGAAGTGGATCTTGGATGCTATGAGTGTTGAGCCAAAGCAATAGAGTTGGAGGGGTTAAGCAAATGCAAGTAATTCATTCAAAGGAACATGATTGTGCTTTGGGACTTTTAATCCAGTTCTCTTTGGCATTCAGGTTTTGGACAGTTTCCTTTACCCTTTTGTGTAGGAGTACCCTTCCCTTTCCCAATCATTTCATTTTCTACCATAATAGTAATTTGGCAATACACCCATTATATCTTCCCAAAAACTGAATGTCCCATGTTTCCAGAAAGGATCGGTTACTTATCGTATATTAAGGCATAATTATATCCAATTTTTGTTTTACCATATTGGATAAATGGGTACATTTATTCTTTGTAATAAATTATATATGTAAAAAACTAACACAGCTGACTGACATTCATAATAAACGCTTACCAGTTAGCAGCAGTAATAAAGTTGTAAATGAGCAGAGAGAATACAATGTGTTTGAAATGGTACTAATTCTGATAAATGATTTGCTGGGTATCTTTCAGAAGCCATGGCAGGGAGTTACTCTTTTGTGCGAAAAGGTTGCTACCATAGAATTGTGTGCTTCAAGGGTTTAATTGTTACCTGACCACTGCAGTATTTTCTGATTTCTAGATCATCATTCAGACCTGTCAGTGCAGGCAGCTGTCTAAGCTAAAGTCAGAGGTGCCTGAAAGCCCATTAAATGGCTTCAGTCCAGTTACTAATGAACAAGTTTCAACCGTGGGCACCATCATGCTGCTTCATTTTGACACCTGATGCACAAAAACATGTCAGTGACTCATAATTTTTCTCCTGTAAGTCAACATAGCTGTGGCAATTTTTAGGTATTAAAAATAATTGTAACTCTGTGCTGCTAAACTAAAATTGGAATCTAGCTAATTTTCTTTTAAATATTTCATCACATTTTCCCCCCTCTGGGTGCTTCATGATGGGCAAATTTATTTATTTATTTACTATATCTGTAGAGTCCATCACACATGAAAATGACTCAGGACAGCATACAGCACATAATTAAGCAATACATACATAAAACAATCCTAATTAAAAAATAACTATAAAAACAAGAAGGATGATAGCAACCACAGTAAGAGAGCCAACGCAAAATCTGCCTGGGCCTATGGGAGCCGCAGGCCTGATAACATAGCCGGTCTTCAAGGACTTGCAGAATGTTGAGAAGAATGGAATTAATCTCTCCAGCGGGAGGGGGGAGGATGTAGAAGATTCCAGAAGGCAGGTGTTGCGACAGAGAAGGACCACTTCCTGGGACCTATCAAATGTAATACCCTGGTAGATGGGACCCGCAGCATGCTTTCTCTGCCAGACTTAATGGGGCAGGCAGATATAATTGGGGAGAGGTGGTCCTTCAGGTAACCCATCCCCCTGCCATGAAGGGCTTTAAAGATCAAATAGCAATAACACTTAGACCTACATATTGCTCCATAGTGCTTTACAGCCCTCTTTAAATGGTTTACAGAGCCAATATCCTGCCCTCAACAATCGGGGTCCTCGTTTTATCAACCTCAGAAGGATGGAAAGCTGACTCAACCTTGAGCCCCGTCAGGATGGAACTCTAGGCCAGATTTGGGGGGAGGGAGGTAGCCTGCAATACTGCATTCTAACCACTGTGCCACCAGAGCTCCTTGAGGTAAACCAGCAAATAATACCCTGCTTGTGGAGCAGAGGTGTAATGTTTACTGCTCTATGGACATATATAACTCCCCACACTGCTGTCCTTTGCACCAGCTGAAATTTCCAGATACTCTTCAAGGGCAGCCTCATTTGGAACACATTACAGAAATCCAAATACAAAGTGATTTAAGGGCATGAATTACACTGAGTAGAGCCCCATGATCTAAGAATGGGCACAACTGGCACACAACACAAACCCATGCAAAGGTCCTCTTAACCATAATTGCTACCTGTTCTTTGACCAGGAATCATGAGTCTAAAGGTAAAGAGGTAAAGGTTGCCCACGCACATGTGCTAGTCGTTCCTGACTCTAGATGGTGGTGCTCATCTCCGTTTCAAAGCTGAAGAGCCAGCACTGTCCAAAGAGGTCTCTGTGGTCATGTGGCCGGCATGACTAAATGTTGATGGTGCACGGAACGCTGTGACCTTCCCACCAAAAGTGGTCCCTATTTTTCTATTTTGCATTTTTTTACATGCTTTCAAACTGCTAGGTTGGCAGAAGCTGGGACAAGTAACGGGAGCTCACTCTGTTACACGGCACTAGGGATTCGAACCGCCAAACTGCCAACCTTTCTGATCAACAAGCTTCTTGGGAAGCGTCTTGGGAAGACCCCAAATTTCACATACAGTAATGCCACCCCAACCAGCACAAAAGATGGTATAATCCTATATATAACCAGAAGTCCCAAAAGTCCAAAGTCACTCAGCCTTTCCAGAATTCATTTGAAACCTCTTGTTCCCCAACCAGAGCCTAACAGCCTCCAGGCACCATAAGACCTTTGCAGTATTGCTTAATTTGCCAGGATCAAGGATATATAATTGAGTATCATCAGCATAACTGGGGTGATGATGGATGAACAGTCTCATGTAGATGTTGAATAGGAGAGAGGAGATTACCAAGTCCTGTGGTATCCCACACAGCCAGGGTTGATGTCAGGATCTCTCCTCCCCAACCACCACTGACTAGAGTTGGCCCTGGAGAAAGGATGTGAACCTGCACAACATGGTGCTGCTCATCCCAATCCTGAGGCAATCCTGAAGGATACTATGGTAGACGGTGTGAAAAGCTACAGAGAGGTCAAGTAAGGCAAGGATAGATGCACTACCTTCACTCTGCCCTTGCCAGAGATCATTCAAAAGTGCAATCAATGCCATTTCTGTCCTATATCATGACCTGAATCCCAAATGAAAGGAATTCAGATAATCTGTTTCATTCCACGTTCTCTGAAGCTGCTGTGCTACCATCTTCTCAATCACCTTTCCTCAAAATGGAGATTAGATACTGTATGGAGATTATCTAGTAGAGTGGGGTCCAGTGATGGCTTCTTGTAGTGTGGGGTAAAAGAAATCCTCCTTAACAGGCAAAGGAACAACCCCATCCCTCAAGGAAGCATTAACCGTTGCTAGAACTCATTCACATGCTTCCCTGCTCCCAACCAGGCTGTGTTTAACAACAATGAGGAACGTGAATCTTAAAACAGCAAGTGGCTGAGC
This sequence comes from Pseudoxenodon macrops, assembly GCA_032467955.1. NCBI lineage: Eukaryota > Metazoa > Chordata > Lepidosauria > Squamata > Pseudoxenodontidae > Pseudoxenodon > Pseudoxenodon macrops. The sequence goes on from JANHFT010005457.1 coordinate 10,529, forward strand.
ACACAGCCCTAAGAATCCTGTCTACTTCCTCATATCCTGCTGGTCAAACTATTCTCAGATAACAGGGCAAGACTCTTCCCTAAGCATCCCCACATGACCTGCAACCAAATCCGTGTCCAACTGAGAACAAATCAGAGCACTTTTATCCAACAGATACTGGGAAAACTCATTCACATGCCCCTGCAAAAGGTTCTTTGAGCCATCCATACCCAGGTCACCTGAAATAGGTCCATGGGAGTAATTAGAAAAAACTATTGCAGTTTTGTGGGCCCCAAGAGATGGGCCTTCTCCATCATAGGGTACATCCTATGGAAGGAACACTGTCCCTCACCCATCTCTGAAATCAGGTTAACTCCATCCCTGTTGTTATTATTTGAGAAGTCTCTCAAGGCCTGGTTGTGTCACCAGGCCTGAGTCCCCAGGGAGCTTGAGGAGTTCTTAGATAGCTCCGTTGTGTTTAATGTTTCATCTCTCTATGCAGTTTATATACAGTATTTTAAATTTCTAAAGTTTCTTATTTTTAATAATGATTTTTTATATGTTTATAATGATAGTTTTCACATATTTGTTGTTTTATTGATTGTTGTATGCTGCCCAGAGTTGTTTTCTTTGAAATGACAGGTCATATAAATATGATAAATAAATATGTTTTTTAAAATGCCAACTATAATTTGACAGACTCCTACAATCTGATTATGCTTGCCTGAAATGGGAGTTGTCATCTATCACATCTGACAAGGCATTCAGTAAGACTGTCCTAGGACACTGAACAGTGGTAAGAAAGAAATGATGAAGATAGTTTGAGCTGTCCATATGCCACACCTGAATTGCTTTGCCTGCATTAGGAAAACCCTTATGTAAATATTTTAACTCTTTAGATAGCTATGCTTCTAAAGGAGGGGGGAGGAGTTAAGGGTTCAATGTAGAGCCAAAATAACAAAATCAGAACATAAGCCATATTTGTATAAAAGTTTGCTAATGTTGCGAAAGTGAAATGAGAAGACTATTCAGCTTCTCCTTCACTTGGGACTAGTAAGAGTTTATTTTTGTTGCCTTTCCTACATTTCCTCAGCCTCTTACAATCCCCTTTTTCTTATGCCCCATGCTCACAGTCCATAACTATAAGAGACCACATAAAACTTTACAGGCAATGTTTTCAGCAACAAACTAAATCACAAACCAGCTAATAGACCAGGCCTGAATTTCATATCGAGCTACATCAGAAAGGAAAATCTGCAGTATCACAGATACTATTATAGTAAAGGCCTCTTTCATAGACAAACAGAAGAAACAGGGGGATTATGCTTCCTGTCACCTGCTCCAAATACGTTCTTGCCAACTGCCCAAACAATGAAAAATTAAAGTCTTCTCTGGAAGCTCCCACAACATTCTCTAACTGCACAAGCAGCAGAATACACACCAGGCTTGTTGGAGTGTTAAGTACATAAACACTTTACAACTCCTTTAACAATAATAATGTTTAAAGTTACCTATTTTCTATCTTGTTCCATGCTGGTTAACCTGTCTCTTGACAATAAATATCAAACCATTTTTTTTTCCTGAGGGACTGCCTCTAATCTATAGTATTTACTCCCAGTTCTAACTATATCTACAATCTGTAATTCAGGCAAGGAATACTCCACAGCCTCACCCATACCACTGACTTGGGACTCCTCTCTAACCTTTAGTTAAAAGTTAGAGGTAATGATTATTTCAGCAACTCTCATTTCCATGATGCTTCAATTACTGGAATTAAAACAACAACAAAAACCTTTCCTGATAAAAGGATTGTCAGCCAAAGCCTGTCAACACATAATATGCAATCTCTAACATTTCATTCCAAGTTGCAAAGATGTTAACTAGTGGATATACAAATATTAAAATATAAAGGTCATAAAGGAATAAAATGCATTATCTCTTTAATCTTTTATACCTTATGTCAAGATTCTTATAATAACAAACTTGCTGCCTCCTCCTCCTAAATATTGCAAAATAGAGGGCAGTATTCTCAGCTAATTTTAGCTTGTCATTCCCATATGCCTAGGCATGCTCAATAATATTTCTTAGATGCAACTTACGGTCATTCTTGTGATGATTGTTTTGAACTATTTAATATGCAGTGATCAGCAGAAATCAAATTCAAATTCCCACTCAGGTCATCTTGCCATCACATCAGTGGCTATTGTGCCATTGCCACTAACCATTTCCTGAGGTAAAGAATGCATGATGTAATCCTTTATATGCTCCCAAGGAAAGCAACAGCTACCTGAATTTCTTGCTCCCTGAGTTTTCCAGTCTGTGCCAGTTCAAGCACTTCTCTGCTTCATTTCATTGTAGGCAAATTGCTTCACTTCAAGTAGCTACTGTTCAGGAATACCTCACCTCTCCAGGCACTGCTTTCCGCAGTCATTTAAAAAATAACAGGTTCACCAGGGGTAAAAAGCTTTGGGCTAGCTCACCCATAAAACAGTGAAAGTTGGGATCTGACCTTAAAAAAAAAAAAGTAAAATCTCAACACTTCTGCCACTTTCTTCTTCTGGTTGAAGTCACCCTTCCATCCCAAAGTATTGCATTTGCTTTATTTCTGCTTTTTTAATCAGCTAAGAAGGAGTATTAAAAAAAAAGCAAGGGAATCCACCACTTAGGAACTGTCACAAACAGAATCCAAAAGACACATCATGCTGTGGCCAAATTGAAGAAAATCTGGAACGTGCTTTTTTAAGCTGAGGTTTTTTCCCCCCATGTGGCTTATAATAACCCAGGGACCAATCAGCTTAAGGCTGTAATGTGGAAAACCCCTCTGTCATAAAGTTATCTGGGTAACCTGTCGCCCAGTCACTAGCTTTCAGCCTAACTACTTTACATTCCCCAACTCTGTTTGTTACAAGAACATTAGAGGGCGAAAGTACTGTATAAGACAGCTTCAGTTTCTAGACAAAAGGTGAGTTATGAATACAGCAAACAAATAACTAAATAAACCATTCAACATTTACCTAAATATATACCTGTAGTCTCTTGTTATTTGAAAATAATGTGCATATTTTTCTTAGACTTAAAAAAAAATTGAAACACTTACAACTCTAAATAACAAAAGGAGAAAAATACTAGAATTCACCATCTTACAACATGATATGATTACCAATTAAACAGCAAGAATAAAGTGTAAGAAGGCTGTTTTCATTTCATTGCCATTCATTTGAGTATTACCTAAGCGGCATTTCTTATTTAAATAGAAAATTACATGCCATTGTCTTTTACAACCATTACAAATAGGAGCAGAAGTCAGTTTTGTCTAGTGTTTAAAATAACAGGGGAACAAAGAAGGGCACATACAATGTTTTCAAGAAGGCCTAGATAGCAATAGCCAGAAATCTCTCCACTGGTATCATTCTCCAAATCTGTTTATTTAAAGCTCTGTAGGGAGGTTTTAATGGGATTTATACCACAGCTGAAAGAACCTTTTAGTTGATGAGTAATGCAAGGAAAGCAAGGAAGGGCATCCCCAGCCCAAACCCATTATGCAGAGCTACAAAGAGACATTGTTTAAATGGGTAGGGGGGGGAGTAAAATAGCCTCCAGGCAGATGGATGATATGGCCCTAATGACTTCTAAAATGTAGAAACTAGCAGCCAAAGTAGAGGCACTAAGTTAATAAAGAAGCTAAGCAGTAGGCAAAGCACAATGCCCATTAGCCTTGCCAGAATGAAACCCATTGACAAGAAGGACTACTCAAGTAGTTTGACTGAGGCTAGGCTTAGCAACAGCCTCCAGACCTAACCTTCAGAACAACCATATTAACATCCATTAAAAAGGTTTGTTTTCTAGTAGCACAGTAACAGCATAACGCTCAATAAAAAGGCAAAGCTAGAGGAAATCACTGGATGGGTTCAACAACATATTAAAGCATGCCAAAACCAAGAAACCACATCACTGCTTACTACTGTATTGAGATAAACCCATTCTGTATTTTCCTGTGTTTGTGCAAAATGATGCCATCCTAAACTTTGCTCTCTCCCCACCCTCAAATCCTGTTGTATTTGTAATAAATCCCTGCCAAATTCTGTGGTCCTGATTTGCAGGTGCAACACTTGTTGATTTTTTTTAACAAAGTGGTTGTTTTTTGTTCTTTCAGCTTTGCTCTAGTCATCCTAGTCACAGACCACAGGTCTGACGTTATATATTTTACAAAGTTATGGTAGGGTAGCGTCAGTTTTCAGTGGAAAATCTAATGGATGAAATAATGACTGAAGATAAATACAACACACCAGAGGGAACACTTTCCTAAAGTATGATTATGTACCATGGTAAACTGGAAATTTGGACCTTAAAGTAATGGAGAAATTTAGCTTATACAATAGTCCTTTACCTAGTATAAACTTTGCCAGTGTAGCAATGAAGAACAGATTATTATCACTGATACCTGCTTTTGTATATTAATGCTACTTGAGAAGAGGGGCAGCAGGTATAACAAGTTAAACAGGGACATTTTAAGATGAAAATCACCCCTAAAACCCTTATTGAAGATATTCACGTAAAGGAGAATAAAGAAAATTACAGCATAATACTGCTGGAAAATGTAAAGTGAAATATAAGAAGCAGAGTCAGCTTTACATGGGTAAGAGTGTGTATATATATATATCACTTCAGATTGAAAGGTAAAAAGTATTTCTAAATACAAGGAGGTTCATACATAGCATCTGTCTGAATCTGGTTTAGTCCAACACACCTTTTCCTGGAATCGGCTCTGAAAAATAGCCATGAAGTCGCAGAAACAGAAGGAAGTGATATAAGGAATTCAGATAGATTCATGAAACACCTTTCTGCCTTCAAAGGCAAAGAACTCCACAGCTCTAGTACAAGGTAGTCCTCAATTTACAGCCATTCATTTAGCCACTGTTCAAAGTTACAATGGTACTGAAAAAGAAGTGACCTACAACTGGTCCTCACGCTTACAACCTTGCAGAATCCCCATAGTCAAGTGATCAAAATGCAAGCATTTGGCAACCAGCACATATTTACAATGGTTGCAGCACCTTGGGTTTGTTTGTGTGTGTGTCACATGATCCCCATTTGTGAGCTTTCCAGCCAATGTCTGACAAGCGAAATCAATGGGGTAAGTCAGATTCACTTAAGGACTGTGTGATTTACTTAACAACTACAGTGATTTGCTTCACAAGCATGGCAAACAAGCTCATGAAATTGGATGTACTCACTTAACAACTGCCTTGCTTATCTGGTCGTAAGCCAAGGGCTACCTTTTATATGAATTTATGTTTTACAATATTGATTTGGGAATTAGATTCATATTACTCCCTTTTGCACTTCATAGCAATAATTACTGTACATGAAGTGAAAGGGAGAAAAAAAAACTCTCTTTTTTCTTGATATAATTTATACCAGTCCTGATACTTTGAAAAACGTTGCTTCCTAAAGACAAATCTGTCCTTCAGCTCTGTACAAGCTTTTCCAACTCTGTTATCATAAGAGTTGAAGATACATGTAGCTATTTAACTTAGTGTCTGTGGTGTAACATGCGTATGCGCTTGCCAAATTCAATAAGACAATAAATCTTTATAGTCTGCTTAATATTTCATATAGAATATTAAAAATATTGACCTTCATGTAAATATCGAGAATGTTTAAAGGTAAACTGATAGAAAATATATTGCATTTGTGCCATTTTAATTTTCTGAGCTAAAAAAAGCCTGCTGAAATATTACCATTTCATAATTCTGATAAAAAGCTTGCATTGGTTTCTCTAGATAGAATGTCCTCTTGGTTATTATTTACCATTTAGTGTTTAGATGATTCTCCTGGAATAAAAGCACTGCAGTCCCATTGTAAAAATTACTATCCAAGGATGTCTTAAAAGTCACACAAAAGGGCAATATCACAATGTCCATTAATTCAATTTCAAAGCTGGAAGATACAATAATCTCAAGATGCTGATGCAAATCAACTGTCAACATATTTTGATAATTAACTGATATTTGTTTTTAAAAGTCTTGTGATTTAATGTAGTTAACAGTGTGGGGTTGTTTATTGTTGTTGTTGTTGTTTGACAATATTGTAGTGTCTAGCCAAAGAATTGTTGGTGAGTTTATACTGGCACATTAGCATGGGTGTCTAACATAGCTGTGCTAGCAGTAGATACCAATGCTAAATATATGTAATACAGGACCATTATATGGAACAGGGGCAGTCACTGTCCTTCATGTGCCTTTATTTCAGTTTTAAAAGTGCAGTGTTGAGTAGTCTTAAGTAGCTAATAACAAATAATAATCAGAGAACCCATTTTTATATTTTCCTAACTTAGTCAACGGAAGCATCAGTTTTCCTGTACATGAATCTTAGAATAAAACTCCTGAATTATTATTTAGCACATTTACAACTTCAAAAACTAGGTGCAATATAGTCTTTAAACCGTACTAATACGCCTCAGACATGATTCCTTCTTATACCTGGCTTCCTCCTTGGGCCATTGTCACTAACTTACATTTTCTTTTTATTGCTACAAGGAAACTCACAATTCCAACTGATGAACACGTTTCTCACAAAATATTTAAAATAATATAAAGAAGAGGGTTAGACCTTTAAAATAAAAATATTCCAGTTCAATACAGAACCATACTAATAAAAACAAAGAGGGAAAATAGAATCAAGGGCACCAGATAAATGTTCCAGTCCTGTAAACTACAGCATAGGACCCAATTTGAGGATCTTGCTTTGTTTATGCTCACTTCCAATGCTTCAAAGTTTAGGGACACCAGCAACACAAAGAAAGAATCATATGTTTTCCTTGACCAAACCTGGGTTAAAAATCAAAAGGTACACCTAATAAGCATCCTGTATAACTGAATAAGATTTGTAGATGCTTTCCTTGGGAAATATTAATATTAAAATGGATACTGCCCACAACAGAAATGCGGAGGGGTGTGGAAGAAAAAGGAGACAGCCAACTACCTGTTCCAGGAAAAGAGAAGTGTACATTGCTCTACATTTTCTACCATAGAAGGCAAATGAAAGAGAAGCTCCTAAACGGGGAGGGGGAGAAGGTCATTGATCACTTGCTCGCCCCAAGAAAACGCACAGGGGGCTCTCATTTCAGATTAAAAGAAACAGGAGGGGAAGAAAAGTATGTCCAGGTCATGTTTTGGGTGCTACGAAGGAAAACCCGAAAAGGGACGGATGCGAACCGAACAGCCCATTGCAAAAACAAAAAAACAAAAAAAGGATTGGGGGGGGGAAGAAGCGGGACAGGAGACGGTGCGCCCCCTGCATTGTCCAAACTCATTTCCATTTGGAACAAGATAGGTGGCAAAAAGTTATTGGCTGCATTTTCTCTTTGTT
>JANHFT010005457.1:44184-60616 GCA_032467955.1 Pseudoxenodon macrops
TTCGGTGTATAAGACGCACCCAAGTTTTCACCCTCTTTTTGGGGGTAAAAAGGTGCGTCTTATACTCAGAAAAATACAGTAAGTTCCATATAATATGCTACTTTGAATTTTACTCCTTTTTAAAGCCTCTTGAAAGCTTGTTGGAATCTCTTAATTTTTTTCCCCATCCTAGGCTTTTCTCCCAAATGCAGGGGTCTGTTCCCCCCCCCCAAATTGAGTGTTGTTCCATTGGTTGCAACTGGAATTGACTAACCAGCTTGTTACCCAAGTATGATAATGTGGCCTGGGAGAAAATGACTGATCCAACATCACCCAGCCTGCTGTCATGTCTAAATCAGGACTTAAAACTCTCAGTCTCTTGGTTTCTAGCCAGGTGCCATAATCACTGGTCAAAATTGACACTAGTTCATGGATGTCAAACTCGTGGCATCACATTGCTGTCATGTGACATTTCAGAACGGCTTTTTCTTTCGTGGAGCTGGGGTGGGCGTGGCCTGTGCGTGACACATCCAGTCACAGGCTGCCAGTTTGACACCCCTACTTTAGTTGGAGCTCTTGTTATGGTCAACTGATTTTAGCCTTGAAATAGAGACTTGCATAATATGTTTTATATTTTGTATACACCCATCAGTAAAAAAAATTACAATGTAACTTAATTGCGTTAGGTAGGTAGTCTACAGGCAGTCTGTAGACTGACTGTGGGCACAGCAGTGTTTTTGAGCCTTGACAATTTTATGATGTGTAGTCCTAGAATTCCCTAGCCAGTATGCTAGTTGGAGAATTCTGGCACTTGGGAGCCACACTCCATAACATTGCCAAGGTTGAAAACCACTGGGGCAGAATAAGCATATAACCAAAGGATATTTCTTCACTGGTATAAAACGTAGATGTATAAAACTAGAAGTAGTAATAATTTCATAATGCAATGATCCAAAAGAAACAGCTGGGAGGAATGATTAATCAGTGTTGTGTTTTGCTGCCTTTTTTTAACTTATTCGACATAAGCTTTAAGATTCAACACAATCATGTTTCCTGCTTCCTGTTGATGACTTTCTAGGTGGCATGTTATATAAGAATTGTTCAGACTATGATTGTATATCTTTTCTATCAAATAGTAAATGAATTATTTACTTTCAGATGAAGATGGTGATATGATTGCTTTTTCTAGTGATGAGGAATTGAAGTTGGTTCCACCCTCTGTGAAAGCTGGAGTTTTTCGGATCTTTGTTAAAGGTAACATCATTGTTTGTGGCAGTTGCACTCTTATGCATTCTGGGCTATGCAGTTGGTTCAAAACAGAACCTACACTACACAGATTATTTTCAATTCATAATCCTTATCCTCTTATTGGGAATATTTCAGGCTAAGCAGAAAGCAGAGAAAATTAAAGCCAATGGTGGATATGAAATTAAAATACATGTAGTCCTTGGATTACAATTAGGACGGGAACGTCTGTCTGGAAGTGATCTGGGCATTAAATGATTCATGCCCAATTTTACGATATTTTTTGCTGTGGGTGTTAAGCGAATCTGGGTTCCCCCATTGACTTGGTTGAAATCCCCCTGGGAATGGTGAAAACATGGCCCTGGGATGCTGCAGCCATTACACATACATGCCATGTGCCTGAATTTTGATTATGGGACAATGGGGACGCTGTAACAGTCTTAAATGTGAGGGATCGGTCATAAGACACTCTTTTCCAATGTTGTCGTAACTTCAAACAGTTGTTAAATGAATGGTTGTAAGTTGAGGATTACCTGTACAGTGACAACTCCTCACTTTTGACAATTGTTCATTGCAATTATAATTTTTTAAAATAATTTCTTGTTCCAGCTGCTAAGCCAAGGTAATTAGGACATTGTAGCTTTTCTATAGAAACCATTTATAGCAAGAAGTAATTTGCTGATGTAAAAGTAAAGCAGGTAGATATTTTTCTTGCTACCTTACATTTAGCCTTCATTTCCAAACTATATTGTTACCCAGGAGGCTTTGAAACTGAGAAAGTATTTTGAACACTTAATTAGAATGGCTCTTGAATGATGGGCAATGAAAAATGGGTTTCTCAGCTATCTTGGAAGAAATCTGCAGCAGCTGCCTTGGGAAATACAAAAAAAGCAATAATTAAACTCTGCTCCTGGCATTGAGTAGTCTCTGGTTCCTTTGTCTTCTGGTAGATATTGTACTATGGCTGACATTAAGTCGAAAATGCTGTTAATTGCATTGAATCTGCAGGCATGATTTGAAGGAAAAACAGTTTTAGTCATTCAAAGCAAAGAAGCCTATATGTGATATGAAGTTATTTTTCTTGCCAATAAAATGTGTGGTTCACTCATCTGTTGCAGAATGAGTCATTTACGAACATTTTTATCTTTTAATTGCATTACATAAGTGGAGGACTACCTGTTACAGTTTGATCAGCATGGTTATAGTTGAACAATAGCTTCTGTTTGTGTCTTTCAGAAAAAAAGGAGCTTAAGCATGTGAACCGTCATTCCTGCAACAAGGAGAATTCTGTAAACCTCGTGCATCCTAATGTGATCTGCGATGGTTGTGAGGGCCCAGTTGTGGGTGCCAGGTTCAAATGTGCAGTTTGTCCAGACTATGACCTGTGCAGCACTTGTGAGGGAAAAGGTGTCCATAAGGAGCATAACATGATCATGTTTCCAAGTCCATTCCACCAGCTTGAGGTTAGTATTGTAAAGAAAGGCAGATATACAAAGATAATTGTAAAAATTATAAAGTCATTTTCTGGTTTATTTTAAAGGTGCTGTGGCTTAAAAACTTTTTTTTACCCTTTAGTGGCTTCTTCAAGGTCGCTGGCTTCGTAAAATGAGACATGATGCTTGCTCCTTTCCCTGGTTGCGTGGTAGGGGAAACCCACGTTCTGCCCATCAGCACCAGAATTCTGGCCAGGCACAAGCTAGTACTTCTTCTCAAAGTGATGCTGCTCCGGAGCGCGGTAAGAATTAAAAGTTGCAACAGGAGGCTTTAAATGTGAAATAAATTAGCAAAAATCTGATACCTGTCTAAAATTACTTCCTTGCAAATGCTATTTTTATATAAATTTCTATAACTTAAAAAGTATCTTAAAATTATGTATTTAATTTTATACATGCGTGCATACGTCCCTCCCCCAATCACAATTGATAAACAAATAACATTCTTGTCTTGAATAAGTCTTATATATGTATCATTTATATTTTTGCTTTTTAAAAGAAACCACTAGCAATGAAGCTCAAGATTCCAGTGTCAACTTCCTGAAGAATGTTGGAGAAAGTGTTGCTGCATTCCTGGGTCCGCTTGGTAAACAATTCCTTTCACTGTATATTTTTATTTATTTGTAAAATTTACTAACTGCCCACCTTATCACAAGGTAGTTCTGGGAGGTTTAAAATATTAAATATTGTTTTTTATTTGTCTCGATAAAAAAACTTTACAATACAAAAATAAACAAAATATTAAATATTGGTTTTCATGTCACTCTTGAGGACTTTCCAGAAATCAAACTTTTTATTGATTTGGCTCACCCAAATAATTTCACCGAAAAATGTAGAATACCTTGGGTGAATTATGTAAGACGTCAGAACTAGAGCTTTTTAAAATATATTATCAACTATGATATCCTTTGAATATTATCATTAATAAATTAACAGTGATTAAGCATACTGCAACAATGTGATGTACAAATATTAACTAAATACTTGAAACTCATGGATTAGTGTGTAATATGAGAATGAGTTGGCACTCGTGCATCAACTAGAGAATATTGGATACAACACCCAATTGATGTAATCTATTTACTCATTTTTATGTTCTCCCAAATGGTGGTTTTATTTGGAAATATGTTGCCTATGAAGTAATGGGTGGATGGCAAAAGAATTAATCTATAATTCTGAGACAAAATATGACAGAACTAGACTAATGAACACATAAGACAGAAAGTTAGTGATGCCCATGAATTTACTGCAGTATGTCATTAACATACCCCATGTCAATTGCTTTTTTAGGCATTGAAGTTGATATTGATGTAGAACATGGGGGTCAAAGAAGCAAAGTATCACCTGCACAACCTAGTTCTGAGAAGAGCTGCCCCAAACCTAGCAGTCCTACTGAGCAGACTAAACCAGAAGCAAATTCTGAAAAGAATCCAGACATAAGTGATGTTCTTGCAAACCAAATGCAGGAGATGATAGTATGTTCTCCACCTGCACAGATGGAAGAAGAGAATGTTTTGCCACAGGTACAAGAAATGTTCGTTTTGCACATGTAAAGATATGTTGATTTGTGCTCCAAGAATGCTGAAGCTGTTGGGATATTATAAATATCCCAGCAGCTTCAGCATTCAGTAAGAGAAAAGTACCTTGTTAATACTTATTAGCAATAAAGCACACTTTATATTTGATCTGAAGCTTATTCATACTAGACCTTTGTATGAAATGGCCGAACTGCCCTCAGACGGGCATTGAGTGAAGCAGAATTGAATATCCAAGTTCTCTGGAACACTTCCTACCAGAATTGCATTTTTCTCTTGTCCTTAGATTCTGGGAAAAGTGATATTTCTGCATAGGATGTACTACTATCTGTTTCAATATATAGAGGTAGTCTGCTTCTTTTGAATTAGTAAAAAGCAAATTACCATTTCTAGATGCAGTTGTAAATATAGCTAGTAAAAGTAGGCTTGCTAACATTTCATGTATTTGTATATTCTAGGAACGAAGTGAATCCAGTGGTAGTTCAGGAGGAGATGAGGACTGGACCCATTTATCTTCAAAGGAAGTAGATCCTTCAACTGGTGAATTGCAGTCCTTACAAATGCTAGAGGAAGACAGCCCAAGATCTCTAAACCCAGTTGAAGCTCCCACTAATGCTGGACCAACAGGCTTGCGAGAAGCTGCAATGTACCCTCATCTTCCACCCGGTAATAAGAACTATGCAGGCTCCAAAACCATTTCATAGAAATTGTGATTGGATACAAACTAAATCCTAATAAATATTTCTGTAAAAATATTAAAGCATTGGCAGGACTATAGCAGCATATTTTTAGGCTTGCACAGAAGTTCAAAAATAGCTAGGCTGCTTTAGTGAAGAGCTAATGTGCTGTGCATGAAATCCTCTGCCCAAATGGTAGTTTGACTTAAAGGTCTTAACACAATGTCTACCTTTTACAAGTCACAACAGCTTTATAGGTCACCTGGCATTTTTATTGCCTAAGTTATTATGGAATGGTAATATAAGCATCATTTATCTAGAAAATCAATTTAGGAATATTTGAAAGACCTACTTTCAACCTGAAATTTTAATTTATATGGCTGATTATCATCTAATTCATTTTAAGACTTGCATTTTGTATAAATCAATTTCCATTATGATTATTAGATTGGAATGAGATGAAGGATTGTTCTATAAAGTGACCTTTAAAAAAGACTTAATATTGGCAATAATTGTTGAATTTAATTAAATTCAGATGTGGAATTGCACATTTTAGGTGTGATTACAATTTTTATGGGCCAATGAATATGACATGCTGAAATTCAACCCGTTTACAGAAGCAGATCCTCGTCTGATTGAATCCTTGTCCCAGATGCTCTCGATGGGGTTCTCTGATACGGGAGGCTGGTTGACTCACCTGCTGCATTCCAAGAACTACGACATTGGGGCAGCCCTGGACACTATCCAGTATGCCAAGCAACCCTCGGCTTCCAAATAGCTCTTGTATAACTCGTAGTTCTTAACATACATTGTTAAAGCCTCTTTTTATACTTTTCTCCTTTCTGTAACGATCTGATTGTAATTCCATATTCATAGACAACATCATAATCATGCTAACTTTCCAAATTTAGTTCTTTCTTATGCACTGGGTAAGGGTCAATATTTACACAAGAAATAGAACTAGTTTAAAGTTGTGACAGGTGATCTTTTTACCTTCAGGTTGTGGCAATGGCACGATCAGAGGACAAGGGTATTTTGCTTTCACATTGGTGGATCTTCACCATCATGGAGCCATGTGATTGTTAAAAAATTTATTTTAGTGCTTCTGTATTTAATTTATAACAAGTTGTTTAATTGGAGGTATATCAATTTATTAAAATAGATACCAGTAATAATGTTAGCATTTTTAAGCTATCACTTGTTCAAAGATTTGATTTTTGTAAAAAGCCTTTGCTTTCTTATGCCTCTATCAATAATAATGGTCCCATTAACAATACAGCATAGCTCCACAGATAATTAAAGCCTTTTTGTGCCATGCCTAAAACAATATGACTGGAATATAATCCACTTTATTATTCAACATTGAAGTTTCTGATTTTAAATGCAGGCCATATTGCTATTATTTTAAACCATCTCAGTGGAAAAATCAGCAAATTACAATGTAGGGCCTTAAATATCATCATCAAAATCCTCTCCTGTGGAAAAAAGACTTTCATAAAGGTTGTTTGATTTAACAGGAGCACAAGACCCTGAAGAAGTGGTAAATTCTGCAGGTTGTGCCTTATCTTGACAAGTAGCCAAACCTGCAGAGTATTTGCTGCTTGTCCCAAGGTGATCAGAATTTTTTGCTCTGTCAAAGCAGGTTAACACATTCTGTTGTGGTATGAGATGCCAGTTACCACACCCGGCACTCGAAGTGGTGGCTCTTTCATCGCTTGTGCCTGCAGCAGGTGTTTTGTCTGATGTCTTTTGCCTTCCACCTGTCATGTCAATATTATAACTCTTGTCAGATAAAAGGAATTTATTCCATTTTGAAAGTCCAGTTACTTTTGATTCTGGCTGTTGATTGTTTCTTTGTAGCACATGGTCTTCAGTCACAGGAATTGTACTGTCACATAAATCATCTTTGCAGCTTTTTACATTAACTATGGCTAAGTGTCTCCTATCCTAAAATAAAAAACAAAAATTGCAACAATGTCAATTCTTAAATGCTAAGAAGAGAAACAATCTGATATTTATCTTTATAGTTCCCAGAGCTTTCTTATTCTACAGCCATTTCACTTCTGTGATGGCAATTGCAGTTGTAACTGTAAGGATGGTGTTAATACCGTAGTAACACTCTAGAATTGTCAGGCCTGTCAGGGTTATGATAGGTGAAAAATACAGTTCTCTCACAAATTAACATTTTAACTTGGAAAGCTCAAAATTAATTACAAAATGGAAAAGGTGTTACACTAGTTACACAGTAGTACAGGGATCCCCAAACCCCGTCCATTACTGGGTCATGGCCTGTTTGGAACCAGGCTGCGGATGTGGCAGGCAAGTTCGGATGAGTGCATGTGCAAAGCTCCATTTGCATGAGTGGTGGATAGGCAAATGAAGCTGCATATGCATACACTCTCCTGGAACCATCCCCTCTTTCCCCCCACTGCTGATATGCAAAGCCAGAAAGGTTGAGGGCTCCTGCAGTACAGATTACTAGAGGCAATAGTTGGGTTACATATATAACACTTATCTTCAGAAGTGTTCAAAATACCCTCAAAATATTCAATAGTGGGACACCTATTATATTTCAAAGGATACTCTGAGAAGTAGATCCATACATATTAATTAAAAAGAAACCATGTGTTAGCAGTGAAGCTCCACCCTCCAAACTGCTCTACTAGCAAATCCTAATATTCAACTAGAATCTGATATTCTGTAACTTAAATCCACTATTCCTTGTCGAGTGGTTAATGCCAAATGTTACCCAGCAAATTTCCATAGCTGAGAGCAGACTGAACTTGGCACTCTGCATCAGTTAAAAGACAGGAATACAAACCAACCTAGATAAAAATACCTCAAAATGTCTTGCCATTCTCTGCCAAGAAAACCACTGAGATCCCTGCCACAGTATGTAGCCTATATATTTTTCTAATTCACAAACATCATATACTCTTACTAATCACTACTGTAGAAGCAAAGGAAGTATTCTGTACATTCACTGAGAAAGGAACTATTGCTACTGTGTAAAAACAATAATTTCTAATTACAGGTAGTCTTGATGTATGATCATTTGTTTAGCACCCATTGTGGTTACAACCTGGCCTTGGAATTTCTAGCTGACCCAGCAACTTTGCAGTTGCATGTTTGTGATCAGAATGCTTGCAACTGTTTCACACAACTGCTTGGATTGGATTGGAACTGGGTCTTTTTAATATAGTGGTGGTTCTCCTTTCTATTGGCCATGTCCAGCATCTAGTTCACAGATGTTCTGATTTATTTCCTCAAATTGTTCAACATTAACATGAAACTATGGAGGCAAGCTCATATTAGGTCATCCGTGGCTTTGGAGTACACTGATCACATCCATCTCTATTATTGCTTACATACAATTCAAGACATATAAAATGAATACTGCCCAGTTCGATAATAGGCTGGATGAAGGAGAACAAGCTGAAAATGAATCCAGATAAATGAGAGACAAGCAGGATACTGGATTTTAGGATTGAGGTTTAGATTGTTTTGGATGATACTGTTTAAAATACTGGAGCACAGTTTGACCCTCAGCTGTCACTTGGCTTATAGGTGGTGATTTTGGCAAGATACTTAATGTCTAGTGCCAACTATGTTTCTGACCTTCTCTAACCTAGACATAAATGAACATTCAAGGCCCAAGTTTTGAGTTCTGATCAATAAGACTTATTGCCGTAAGAAAGATGTTAGTTATATACAGTGATTCCAGTTGCCTTCAGATATTAACGTTATATAAAGGCAATTCAAAACCATAAGCTTGGGTTCTTTTCATGTACCTTTTCAACGAAAGAAAGAGGAATCATAGGGATGGAGATCTTCCAGTCAAAAGGCTCCTTGGTGCAAGAATCTTCATGCCACCCTGAACAAACATTTTTTGGAAATTTTCCTCTAATGGATATCCTGCGACTTCAGGAGGCAGAATGCTCCACTGCTTAGTAATTCTCAGAAAATTCCTTGTATCGTTTTTTTGATTGCTCTATAAATCTCTGTTGGTCCTTGTCTTACAATGGGTGATTTGGAAAATTCTTCCATGTGATTTCCCTTCATCTTTGGAAGGCTACTATCATCTCTTCCA
Source organism: Pseudoxenodon macrops (assembly GCA_032467955.1). Lineage (NCBI taxonomy): Eukaryota > Metazoa > Chordata > Lepidosauria > Squamata > Pseudoxenodontidae > Pseudoxenodon > Pseudoxenodon macrops. The sequence continues at coordinate 53,204 of JANHFT010005457.1, forward strand.
TAGGCTAAATATATCAAGTATTATATGCAACTCTGGACGATTCACAACATTAAAACAATGTGTTGTGTTTAATATACAAATATTTAAAAACACACAGCACCGAAGAATAGTTAACAAATGGCCCAACACAGCCAAGAAACAGGCTCAGGCTCACACCCAAAACCAGGTCTTCAAAGCCTTACAAAAGGCCAGCAGGGCAGGGCCAACCTAATCTCAGGAGGGATGATAATTTCAAGGGCAGGCACTGTAGTCCTTCGGGACCCCACCAACCAACACTTCTTCGCTGACAGAACCCACATGTATTTCCTGCTGGACCAGACTGATAGAAACAATAGGGAAGAGATGGTCTTGTAAATAAACCTAGCCCTTAGTCATGAAGGGCTTTCAAAGTAATTTATTTTTACACCTTGAATTGAATACTGAAGCAAAGTGGTAATCAATGCAGCTTGTGAAGCTGTGGTGTCACATGTGCTGAAAAATTGGCACCATTAGTTGTCCATGCTGCCACATTCTGCATTAACTGAAGTTTCCAAATGCTCTTTGGGACCTGACCTATGTTGCAGTAGTCAAATTTTCATGAGGGCATAAGGGACTGTGATTGGGCCCTCCATCCAGGAATAGATGCAACAGTTGCAACTACAATTTCTTTACTATTTGTAGGATTTAGTCTCCAGCTCCATAACCATCTTCATTACTCTTTGCATTCTTTGCAGTTCCTCAACATTTTTATATTGTGATGACCAAATCTGAACATAATTATTTCCAGGTGTGGTGAGACCAGTGCAACATATAATAGTATTACCACTTCCAATGATCTTGACAACATACCTCTATTACTGCAGCCTAATACAGTATTGGCCTATGGCACACTGCTGGCTCAGGCTTAATCTGTGGTCAATCTAGACACCCAAGTCATTCTCACAAGTACTATTGGCAAGCCAGGTACTCTCTCTCTCGTCTCTCCTTAGAAGGCAAACCAACCCACACTTTGATATTGTTCACACAACCGCTGTTAGATTTAGCATGAAATTCACTGTCCCTATCCCTTCCTGAGCTCGTGAGATTTGCTGAGTACCCACATCTTTGTTATGCCCAATATTGACTACTTCTATATGTAAACATTTTCTTGAAAAATACTCAGAAATTGCACTTGGTATATCACGTAGCAGCTAAACTACAAATTGGTGCAAAGTACAAGGATTCTAGGATGCCTGTCTTAAAAGTTCTAAACCGATTGTCAACTGGGCACAATTTGCCATTGTAGGTGACTTAGAATTCAATTATCTAAGGGACCCCATTACAAATCACTCTAAACCTGTTAGCAGCAGCAGCAGCAGCAGCAGAGCCCTGCTTGAAGATGTTATCACTTTGCAAAGCTTGTCTTTCTCACAATGGGAGAGGGAAGGCTCTTGCTTTGTTCCCAGGCTTATTCCCTTAGAAGCTGCTATTGGCCCTATTCTCTTAGCATTTAGCAAATCCACAAAGGCACATCTCTTGACCATTCTTTAAGATTAAACTACTTGGTTATTTTTTAAACCTGCATTGTTAAAAATTCTGGTTTTTTAAAATATTGTAACTATCTTGATTGCTCAAGAAAACAAAAAGAAAAAAAATCAAATCATGATTTTTTACTTCATTTAACAGTTTATGATTTTATTCTTTGTCATTATGCTACTTCGAATTAAAAAAATCTTACCTCCCAGTCTGTTTTTTCTTTGATGTTAACAGCCATATTCTCATCAACTATTGATCCTGATTCTTCTTTACACCTAGAGGTACATCACATTTAACTACTATATATAACTGTATCTTTATATACATATGGAAAAATAAAAGCAAGCGGTCAATTCAGGAATAACTGATGTTTAAGTGTGCAAACAGGAAAAATGTGCACTGTACATGCAAAATACCTATCATCTTATGTTTTAGTAAGGGAATAAAGGAAATCTATTGATCCTTGTAATGAGACGTTTCAGTGATATGCATAAATGCTGCCAAGCAAAAGCAAATCTGCGCCAAATTACAATGACACTAAACTTACTGCACACAGAAGAACATGTATACAAATAGAGATAACATTTGCATGATTATGTCATGTGTGTTGTATACCTCATCCGCTAGAACAGGAGTTCCCAATCTCCAGGCCACAGCCCACTACCAGGCCTTGGCCTATTCGCAACCAGGCTTAGTTTGTGTCCATGCATTCATACATGCCGGCCCACCACTCACATGAGTTGAGCTGCGTATGCTTGCTGGCCCACTACTCACACTACTACTTCCCCTCTTCCTTCCCCAGCCGGGCCGCCAAGCCGCAAAAATTGGGAACCGCTGTCCTAGAACACCTATGAGCATAAATATAGAAAAAAGACCAATGAAAATGTTAATACCATACCTAAGTGTGCTTACAGGTGTGTGATCCTGTTCTCCTTGCAGCAAGTTTAGCTTCTGCACATGGTGTCTGCAATCAACTCCAGAGCCCTGGCCAAAAACCTAAATAAGTTGAAATCCCATTAAAATACTATTTCCCTTTAATTATTGAATGCTAAACTGAACATTAAAGAATATAATTCTACCTGAGTACAACTGTTCCAAGCATGCGAGGAAGGAAAACAAGTCTTGTATTATATTTTGATATGTACTATTACAAATCTTGTAACCTGAACCTTTAACTGGGTAAAGAGGTGCATTATAGGGCAAAGCCTTTTCAACCCAGGCACCTCAGACATGCGAACTTACAGAGTGTCATGACTCCCAAGGGAATTAAACGTGTGGAAGTTGTGGTTGCTTTAGTGCTGCTGAATGCCGCTTCTTCAATGCTGCTGCTGCGCAATCATAGTCAACTGTATGCATGCCATTTTTCATTTTTAACATTCCCTGACAGATTCCTGAAGACTGATATTAAAGAAACTTTTGGTTGTCAAAAAGCTATCCCACTAATACCGATAGTATTAACTTTAATAAAGAAACATGAGTTGAGTTACGTACCCTTAGAATTGACTGCTTTTCATCACATATTTTGCAGTTCCATTTTTTGCTTTTTTTAACCTAAGAAAGAATTTTAAGTACAATTACTATATTTGTATTAATATTCCAGTTACCGTTCAGATTGGGTTCAGAATGTCCGAAGACAAACTTTCATTGAATGGACACAGAAAGTGATCTTTCACCAAGTAGCTCTAAATTTACAATCTAGTGACTAAACCCTCAACCTATAAAATATAATTTTACTGTGCACCATAATCCATCTAAATTATGCAAATTAAATATACTTATTTAGCTGATATAATTTATGCTAAAATTAAAATTATGTCATGTGCAACAGAAATGTTGATACAAAGTTATATTTTAAGTTTTTGACAAAAACTGTATCAACTGTTACTTTTTCTTACCATAGATTCCTTCATCGTATAATTTTTAATTATTTAATGTTTTAAATATGTGTTATTTTAGAGGGGATTTATTACATGTATTATTATTACTTTAAACATTTCCTTCAACATACTATTAATATATTTAACTTTTTCCACACTTTGAGATCCTTTTTAACAGTCAATAGGTCTGTTAGAAATTTCCTAATTTTCTTCTTAGTTTGAAGTGTTCAGTGGAATTACAAAATCAAAGTAAATTCAGAAATCTTCTCTAATTTAAATCTGTTGTAAATATATAATGAAATGGGATCAGCATTCTTCTGTCCATAGTATTGTCACTACACAGCACATCTCAGCAGGCAGTTTCATCTGGTTGACCTTTTTGGAAGGGCCAAATTTAGTTAGCACTTGGATAAGAGACCACCAGGAAATCTCAGAAGGCAGACAAACCATTTCCATATTGTTAGAAAAAACGCATGGATCTGTCTGTGAGTTCAACAACTCAGAGATTTCAACTTTTTATAGGGTGTTATAGATGCAATCTGGAAAATATGCTGTTATGAGAAAAGTCATTTTTCAATTAGTATCTCCAAGAGATTCAACCAAAGTACCTTATATTATAGAAGGGAAAAATTACTGTGGAGAGTGAATTAAGAACATATGTTACATGGTAAATTACCTTAACTTGCTGTCTGAGAGACAATCACTAGATAAGTCATCCTTTATTCATGTTTTGTTAATTGTGGATTAGGGGAATGGATGTTCAAGGCAACTGAAGGACGGTAGATTGGGAAAGGCTCAGTGAAACTAAAGCCTATTTGATTTTATGCATCAGGCTATTGCCAAACAAAAAACCCTCTAATTCCAGGTGCTTCTCATTATGTAGATCTGCCCCTTGTTCAAGAGCAGGGATGGGCAATTATGCCCCCCTTCATGACCTGTGGACTTCAACTCCCAGAATAGCTGCCTCCCAGCATGGCTGGCTCAGGAATTCTGGGAGCTGAAGTCCACTGGTGGTAAAGAGGCCATAGTTGCCCACCCTTGCTCAAGAAGAGCATCAGAATCCCGAATGCCCTTTCCCCCTACGTTTCCTATACCTCCTTCCCCCACAACATAAGAGTAATATTTTTTCTTTAAGAAAATAAAATATTTCTGCTATTATAATAACCCGGAGGGATTTCATTTCCTTGGTTCGGTTCAAAATTAGCCTTTTATCCAATTCAGAGACAGCCTTTTCTGTTTACAAATTTTTTAAAAAAGTATCCCGCGCTACAGCCAGTCTCTCCCGGTTTCTCACCTGCTGCACTTGGAAGATATTACAGGAACAGCATCTCAGCACCTGAAACTGCTGAGCCATCGAAAAACAAGGGGGATTGTTTGGGGCTTTGGAGCGAAAACAAAACAAAGGCAACTTCCTTCTTCAGAGACCAACACCAGTCCACCAATACTATGACGTAAGCCAGTCTCTTCGCTTCCCCCCTCCCCCTCCCGGACCTGCTTCGCTTCACTTGTCTGGGTGAAGGATTTAGGCGGGAAAACGCGCGACGCACCCCCCGCGGGCTCTTCCGCCTTGTACAACGCCAGCCCTTTGTATTGGTTGAAACGCGCAGAGAGACTGTTTTGACGCGATCCCATTGGCTGAGAACAATGTGGGTCTTCAAAGTGAAACTCAAAGCGCTGTTGTGTCTGCGGAGGGCGGGTCCGATTTCTACTTTTCGACGTTGGTGACGAAAAACGGAGTACCTGCCCGCGCTCATCCTCCGTAAAAGTAAAGCTTTCTTAAAGTCAGATCTATTTATTTGGGAAAATGCGTGACTGATAAAGGAATATTTATAGTTCAGGGTTGAAATGAGGAGTGTTTGCTGCTTGGGTCAGTTTCTTATCCTTCCCAACATAGGCACATCTTTTGATCATTCTTTGGGGAATATCACGTTCTACAATTTGTTACATTCTTCAGCATAGAAATGTTTGCCAAATAGTTGTTAAGCATCTTGACATTAACAACACATTTGAGGGGGTCCTTGGTGCTCTCTGAGCTTGTTTTCTTGCAGACGTTTCATTACCCAAACTAGGTAACATCAGCATTGTTATTATACATTATTACTATTATAAACATTATAAGGGTTGAGTCAGCTTTCCATCCTTCTAAAGTGGGTAAAATGAGGACTCAGATTGTTGGGGGCAGTATGCTTAGAGAGGGCTGTAAAAGCACTGTGAAACGGTATATAAGTAAGTGCTATTGCTATAAACTAGTAACATCAGATGTTATTAGTTTGGGTAATGAAATGTCTACAAGAAAATAACCAAGGTCAGAGAGCACCAAGGACCCTTCAAATGTATGATTGTAATGTCAAGATGTTTAACCATTGTCTTGCAAACATTTCTATACTGAAGAATGTAATACATTGTAGAATGTGATTATCCCCAAAGAATTAATAAAAGATGTGCCCATATTGGGATGTGGGGTAAGAAACTGATGTCAGCATACTGACTGTTATACTGTATCACAAATAGTTATGGCTTTTGAGAGAGAATGGCTTGGGCAACCAGGTAACATGTGATATTACAATTATCTCACACATAAAGTATAACTATTAAGAAATGTTAGTCTGTTTTCTATGTTTGTTTAATGTCTTTGTTATGACTGTATGTTTATGTATGTTCTATTTTATTGTTTATCACCTCCGATTGAGGGGGTGATTTTTTTAAATGTATAAAACTCAATAAAAACTATTAAAAAAAAAAAGAAATAAAATTTCTAGCTGCCAACACAATCGTCGGCAAGAATGTGGGATGGATGTGTGCCTCAAAAGCAACTGTACTCAAGACAACACACTGTTTACATAGATATTGATTTTTTTGTTTTACACTGTTAATTAAAAAATAATAATAATATATTAATCAGTATTAAACCATCGTGCTGTGGTATACTTCAGGTTTGAATCCCCAAAATGCATGAATATATTCTTGGCCTTTTTTTGCCTTAGGAAAAGCAAGATCTGGGATCCCCAAAATCTCTTCGGGGAATTCAAAGAGCCCCCAAATACCACGGACCTCCTCTGCAGACACCCCAATTGTTCAGTGTTTCAATGCAACCGAAGATTGGATGTTTCATTCGGTCAAATCTCTTCCCCCAAAAATTGAGACTGTCCTGGATCCCATGTTGGATGCCCTGAATTCCAATGTTTTTTTCCTCCTCCTCCTTCCTGGGAATCTTTCTCACATCCCCAGAAGGTCAACGCGGCCTCACCTTCTGCAGGAAGCTGTACTGTAGCTCTGTTGAGGTTTGTGTGGACTCGGCCTCTTTATAAACCAGGATTTAGGGCTTATCCCATTAGGCAGAACCACCCTATTGTGGCTTATTAGGCTGTGCAAAGCCAGTCCATCCTGGTTTTTTTAAGCAAGACAGTTTATTTTTTTGGCTTATTTAACAGTCTGTACAAAGCCAGTCCATTGTGGCTTATTAAGCAGTCTGTGCAAAGCCAGTTTATTTGTGGCTTATTAAGCAGTCTGTGCAAAGCCAGTCCATCCTGGTTTATTAAGCAAGCCACTTTATTTTTTTTGGGGCTTATTAACAGTCTGTACAAAGCCAGTCCATTGTGGCTTATTAGCAATCTGTGCAAAGCCAGTCCAGTCCATCCTGGATTATTAAGCAGGCTGTGCAAAGCCAATCCATTGTGGCTTAACAGGCTGTGCAAAATCAACCCATTGTGGCTTATTAAGCAGTCTGAGCAAAGCCAGTTTATTTGTGGCTTATTAAGCAGGCTGCGCAAAGCCAGTCCATCCTGGTTTATTAAGCAAGCCAGTTTATTTTTTTTGGGCTTATTAACAGTCTGTACAAAGTCAATCCATCCTGGCTTATTAAGCAGGCTGTGCAAAGCCAGTTTATTTGTGGCTTATTAAGCAGGCTGTGCAAAGCCAGTTTATTTGTGGCTTATTAAGCAGGCTGTGCAAAGCCAGTTTATTTGTGGCTTATTAAGCAGGCTGTGCAAAGCCAGTTTATTTGTGGCTTATTAAGCAGGCTGTGCAAAGCCAGTTTATTTGT
>JANHFT010005458.1:32421-42654 GCA_032467955.1 Pseudoxenodon macrops
CTGGAGTCTCCATGGAGATGGTATATTTTTTGAATAAACGAATATTTGTGTAAAGTTACACTTTGGAGACTAAGAATTGTAAGCATGTTTCATTTATGCATGTCCTTTTGGTTATTTCTAGATGGTGAGAAGTACACACAACATGATCAGAATTGGATATTGCGCAATGAGAGTCATTCCTTGAAAATTAGAAAATTGTATAAATTTGTACCATCTGTACAGCTCTCCTCATTTTTGGATTTGGCTAATTGAATCCCAAAAAATTAGAATTCTTTCTTCTTTTTTTTGGAAAATTGACATATAACTTAAAATGTAGGTCTCATTACATGATCTGTCGTTCACGTCTTAAATTTAGTCTGCACTGTGCCAAGTTGAATGTATGTTAAGCAACATCTTAAAATTTCCTAGTTTAATTTATGTATATTTAATGGTCTTAGGAAGTGTGGAGCTATGTTGAAATAAATTTTAAACTTTACCACTTTAATTACACTACTTGACCCACTCATGAATTAGAACAACACTGTACATTAATTTTGCCTATACGGCTGTACATTAATTTTGCCTATGTGGCTGTATAGAGACTAAGACTAAAATTATTTGTACAGTATGAAATTACTGAGATGTGTTTATGACGACTGTTGCCTTTAGGCACTGAAATCTCAAAAACTTAGAACTAAGAAAGTGTTTTTGTAAGGCTTATGTAACTGTTTAGTTAAATATCTCTTACTGAGTTATTGAGTTAATACTGTGTATAGCAAGTAATAAATATAGATTGACATGAAAAGATTTGGCAATGACTTTAATTTGTCCTATTCCTGACTATACACATGATGAGATGAAAACATTCTGCTTCCTCTTGATGAGCCTATCAAACATCAGAGCTATATAAATTTGGAAGAGAAATTGGGAATTTATTTTACTGTAATAAACTTTATTCTACAAGTAAACTCTACAACTATAAATTACAGTCTAGAGTAGTCTATAAACTACAAATTTGATTTAAAGCTTGAGAATAAGAATGGATTCATTAATTTTCAGCAAACTGAAAAACAGGAGCAAAGTTAATTGTTTAAAAAGACCGGAAATGTTAGATGACTATGGAAATTGAGCTATACTGAACCTTCACTGTAATTAATTTGTAAATATAGATTTACAAATTAAGTGTATGTTTTCCAGATATCTTCTCGGACAAATTAATTAGTCTGCTATTTGTTTTTGCAAAAAGTCCCAAGCCCTATTAAAAAAAAAAAAAAAAAAGAATAATTGCCCTTTAGAATGGCACTTCAGGAAGTTCAAATAATGCAGGATAAATTCTAAAGGATTTAGAAGGCTTTCTCATAACAATAGTAAGGTTTATAGGAGTAGAAGAATAAACTGCACCAATGGAGATGCTAAATAACTGCTTTCCTAGAATGCATTTATGCTAGTTTTTAATCTTGTTACGGTAAGGTCACAAGCACTTGGAGATAAAGGTTTTCTGTAGATTTTTATGACTAACCTTTTACAAATTAAAGTATTTGTATTATGATGAAGCTTAATAATAGAAAAATTAGGCTTTCCCCCCAATAATTTCTCATTTGTGATTTTTAAAATAATTTTTAGAGTCTGAACTTTTTTTTAATCAGCCAAGCTATTGAAAGTTTTGGAATTGACCTAACACAGTTCTGTGCTTAAAATAAACCCTCCAAACATAAAATGAAAAGACCACTGCAACATAAGAGGGGACTTGTACAAAGGGAAATGGGTATTTAAGTAATGGTTCTTAGTGTTTTCAGGTGCAATAGCCTATACCACTTTCTCAACAGTAACATATTGTTCTAATCCCAATTCAGTTTGCACAATTCAAATTTGGTTTCTTGACAGGATATTCAAATGAAGCAGGATATTTTCTCATAATTGTTTATGATAGTTTCATTCCTGTAAGTAATGTATCACAGGTTTTGGTGCTGATATGGCTGTGTAAATTAAATAAACTGTACCTAGCATGTACCTCAAAATGTACATTTTTTTTTAAATAACCGAAGGGTTTAAAAAAAAAACACGATATGGAGTATACTAAGAATTGCAACTTAGGCTTTCAAAACAACTCCCTTTTAATTTTTTGGATCACCTATGGTATGTTGCATGACAGGACAATTGATGGTTTTGCAAATTTAAAATCTTCAGTCTACATTAGAATTGTTAAATGCATTGAAGTTTCAATTTATGGTCCTTGAGTCTTCTATTCCTCTAGTTCATTTTCTAAAAATGGCTTAGAATAAGAGTTGAGTAACATGGAAGACCTTATTTATGGAGCTGAACTAAATATTCTATCTAGCATTACTGATACAATTATCTCTAACTTAGACATGACATGAGTTAGCCTATTGGTACATTGGTTTATTCTCACTACATGAGGTTAAATAAATGATTTGGAGAGGATAGCTAACTACTTGCATGCTGTAAATGTTTTGTATTTCAAATAAATAAAATCTTTGCATTCTAGTGAAATTCATTGAGATGTAATTTAATTCCCAAGTAGAATCTCTCATGGCATTATACCATTATATAGTGCACTAAGATTTCATATTTAATACAACCAATATTCTGCTAATATTAATTCTGGGAAGAGTCTTCCATAGGAAGCATATAAAATAAAATAAGCGGAATTCATATTCAACACTTACATAAATTTATGTAGATACTTGTCAGGCACAAGTAACTAGAACTACTTTGTATAGGCCAAAATAGGTACTTTATTGCTGATTTCAGATGTTTACCCCACCCCACCCCAAACCGACTTCAAGCTGAAATGTCTTTCTATTTTCCCTAAAAAGGATCCCTCTCATTCAATTGGTAATTTCACCACAGTACCAAAGACCAAGAAGCATATACATGAGATGGTGTCATTTGAACATGGACTCAATCATGCAAACCTCATGCAAAGAGTAGTCCTTGACTTACAAACATTCATTTAACAACCATTCAAAGTTACAAATGCACTGAAAAAAAGTGACCTATGACTGTTTTTCATTTCTATGGTCACATAATCAAGATGCAGATGCTTGGCAACTGGCATGTATTTATGACAGTTGTCAATGGTGAAGCCAGGTTTCTTTTAAACAACCACGATTCACTTAACCACTGCAGTAATTTATTTAAGTGTGGCCAAAAAAAAGGTTGTAAAATGAGGCAAAAGTCACTTAGCAACTATCTTGTTTAGCAATGGAAATTTTGAACTCAATTATGATTGTAAGTTGAGGACTGCCTGTACAAACATATATAGTTTTCATGGGTTTTGCATTCAGATATGAACATGTATCAGTCTCAGTGGTATTCATATGCCCTGATATAAAACTAAAATTCTGGTGCAAACCTATCTGTTGAGGGAGAATATCTAATTATCAAATTTTTATGAGATTTATAAGGCTTCCCGAAAACCTGCCATACTCTTCCAAGAACAAGTGTGTAAAGCCAACTTGTCATGTTGGCGCTAGGCTTTTTATTTCTGAAAAATTGCCGCTGATGTACCATGCCAGAGGTAAGTGGCACTTAGACTGCCCTTCAGGGAAACTGCTTGCTAAAAACAAGATGCCTTGCCCAGAATGAGCCCCATTGCTGCACTCAGAATTACGAACTCTCTAGATGTAGGTGGTGAAAAAAAAAGAAAAGAGTGAGAAAAGGAATGAAAATGCTTCTTGAAGAGGGTGATCTCAGTCAGCTGCTACTAAGTCCAAGACGGCCTATTAGCATACACATGAAAACAAATTTAACAGCCCAGATTTCAATTCATACAATAAAGTACAACTTCACTGCTGGCTCTTGTTCTCTAAATTAATGCAACATTTCTACTTAGTTGCTCCAGGTGGTGCTTTTCGCTGTTGCCAGGCTTGGAGCCACCATGGCAATGAAACACTTGAAACACAAAATGAGTCTGCCCTCCCCTCTGATAGGAGCCCACCTGCAAGAGGAAATATTCTTATTTGCTCCTGAGTTTTCAGTTTTCTCTGCCCATTACTTGGATGGCCCTTACATCATCTGGACTTCTCACTGAGTTTCTTCACATTCCCCAAAATCTTTTTTAAACCTTCACACTTCCAGGATCTGCTTTTGGCTACTGGCAAAGGTATTTGCTCAAATATCTTAAAGCGAAAGAATTTGGCTAGATCTGTACTAAGGACCAAGAAGCTACTGAAGCATCCTGTACTTGGAACTGTGGCTCTTTCTTGTTTGGACAGGCACGAATATGTTGCCATTTTTAATAATTGTATCTCAATGTTCAACTTACAGTAATTCCCATTCATACTAACATCACTTTAATTATACGTAAATTAAACATTTCTTAATATCTGATGAGGTTCCTGATAGAACGGACAACTTCCACCAGGCTAGCACAAAGGAATTACGTTGAAGATATTGGCCACCAGAGGGAGCAGCAATCCTTTTGTTCTACAGTACATTTTTGTCATTTTGAAAAGTTCAGCAAGGTGTTACCTATATTCTGGATCACATGACAGAAAGGGAGGAGGCTCAGAATGCAGAAGTTGACAACATTTTGACCTGCTGCCCTTTGACTCCTCCCATAAGGATGAATTCTTTCTCTGGCATTCTCATCCTAATGTGGTCTGTTTTTAAACTTTTCTTCCACTGATTTTCTGCTCAGTTTCACATAATAATTCTGGTGACAATGTTCTGCCTCCCTTTAACCTAATTTTCTTCACTATTCCATTGTTTTGGAAAGAATAAAAATAAAGCTAGTTCAAAGTATTTTATTTTGTAATGTTTAAAAGAACATCAAATAGGCTTTTACAAAGCAGTAAAAGTTATACAAGTCTTAGATGAGGTGACTCTGCCCCAGACAGATCCTAGTGTGTAATCTGAGAGTTCTGGACTCACAAGCAGATGAGGGGGCAGTCGTTGCCAGGTGGGCCTTTCTGCAATTGCAAGCTGTGTACCACATATCCTTTCCTGGACCAATAATCCTTTCTCACAATCACTGACACTCTAATCACTTCCATCTTCATGATCTACACAGGCTGCTCTTGAAAAGCATCCAGAAGCTCCAATTGGTTCAAAATGCAATGGCTCACATGATTTTGTTCAGACCCAGAGGTAGGCACATATGTGTTACCTCTCCTGCAGGACCTGCATTGGCTGTCAATTTGCTTCTGGGTACAATTCAAGGTGCTGGTTGTCACCTTTAAAGCCCCTGGCTTGGGTCAAAGGGGTTCTCAATAGTAGGTCACTCCCTTTGGAACATCAACCCTGTGGAAATTAAACAGGCCCTCACTTTTTGCAAAGCCCTAAAGACCTGGTTTTGCCAATGGGTTTGGGGAACCCTGAGTGGGATGGAGCTCATCAAGTGGCTTCTTTGATTGATTGCCGTTGCCAGGGGAGAGTGATTATTTTTTTCTTTTAATGTTTGTATATTGAGTTTTTATTTTTTGTAAGCTGCCCAGAATCATTGAGAGTCATTTGATGGCCACATACGTTCTCCAAATACATGCATACATACATACTGCAGATTTCTGATAAAACTAGAAGTAGAGAACATTTAACACATGTTGAAAATAAATTTAATTTTTGGTACTTGCAGATTTCATTACTGACCCTTTGGGGGGGGAGGAGCTGGTGAACTACTTAACGTTGGTTTTCCTAAGATCTACCTAACAATATTTTTAAGTATCCTAGGAAGCAAAAGACAATGAAGAATTGGAAAAAATACCTGAGTTGCAGCTGGTATGGCTAATTTACAGAAAGTGATGGGGAAATAGCTGGAAATGGCTGTCAAGAACCAAACTTCACTTGAATGCATTAAAACTGAAAGAGCAATGACGGGACTGCTTGTCATAAGCAATAGGAATATTTTTTACTTCATATATTTCAGAATATTTCTTATCTATCATCGCAGGTCATTTTGGTCATAAAAAGTTGGCTGGTTTCCTCTGCTTTATAAATCACAATTTTAAAACCACAATAGCTGGGTTTACACATACTAAACCAAAACCAAGCAAACCACATTTTGGCTTACCCATGATGTATGAGCCTAGACAGTTCCTGTTTCTGAGACTCTTCAGTGTTAAAAACAGTGTTATTGTAATCTTTTCAAGAACATGAAACACCCAGTTATTTCTTATTAATGCTGCGCTTTCCTGTTTCTTTCAACAAAAAAACAATATTTAAATAAATATGTTTTAATGGTTTTTAAATAATTATGGAATCCAATGAAGTATAAGAACTTAACACGCTGGCATATTAAACTAGTGCTCCAAGTAAGGTTTGTTAAGTCTTTGAACTGGCATATTTCATTTCAGTAACTCACCTTAGGATCACCGGTGAGTGATAAAAACCCAAGTTTCACAAAGAGAGTTAAAAGAAACTGTTCATATGTGTCGAACTTTCATCCCAAACGTCTAGTTGGCTCTTTTTCCCCAAATTGGCTTTGCTGTTAATATCTAAGGATAAAAGCTATCAGCATCATTTCATTCATGGTTCTTGTTTGAATAGTGAAACAATCCACGTTTTATACCGTTGGTAGAATTCGTTTTTTGTTTTTTTTAAAAAAATGTTGATGTTTCACGGTGAGAAACAATGGTTCAATAATAGGAAATAAATAAATAAAAGAGATTGAGGGAAACAAGCAGACACCTGCTGTAGTTCCCACAACTTGTTGATAAAGAATAGCGTTGGGTTGGAAGCAAATGAAAGAGATAAGCCAAAAGCTTTGGTTTTCTCACTGAAACTTACAAAGTGTCCCTGCTTCTTCTCTTCATAACAGCTGCCTGCTAGAATTGGCAGCTGAAGATGGGAGGAACCTGGTGAAGAAAGCTTTTTAACATTGCCGAAGATTAGCTAATATCATTCATAGTATCTAGCATGTTTTATTGATTATAGTCTGTTCTGGCAGATCTTTATAGCTAAAAAGTTTTTTTTTTTTTTAATGAAATAGGTGTTTTTTATGGAAAGTAGAATAAAGACGTGCAGGCTACTAAATTATTGAAGAACTACAATACATTTCTTTCATGGCTGCCTTTCCTAATTGGGCATGATTAATAATGAATTGGAACAACACACTGAGCCTTACACATTCTTAAATTGCCTATGAAAGAGCCTCACTTAGGATGAATCCTTAGATTGTATTAGGCTCAAATTCCCTTTCCTCATCCGAGGGCACCGTGTTTTCTGCTTGTCATCCAGCTGTTGATCAAACAGCTGTGAAGAGGAGATTTGCCAGTCACAACAGGGATGAGAGAATCATTCCTATTGCCTGATATATAATCTGAGGTTCAATAATTTGCTAATCTTAGTTTAGAAAAGTTATATGTTCTTATGCTCACTTGATAGCTATAGCAAAGAACAAAAGCAGTTATTTAATTATACTCCATTTTCTAATCACATCTGCTCTCTGATGATCACTGTTTGAGTGGACTGCTCTTTGAAATAAAAGATTCATCTGTTTAAAAGTCCATTAGCTTATCAATCATAGCATGGTTTACCTGGGAATAATCTTGAAAAAATTAAAAATAACATTTTAAATCAAATATTGATGACTAATCTTGGTACACTGATTAATATCCTGCTTCTGTTAATTGCCAACGTTTTCTGCTACAGTGACATAATTTATTTAGCCAAATAAAATGATACATTATTTTTAAATAGTGTATTGTGATCAAAAGGAAGCAAAAACCTAACTAGTTTCCCCCAAAGCAGTGCTAATCCAACACACTCATGACATTTGGTAGCTATATTGGAGTAAAAACACATATTTTCCTTTTTATTCATCTTCTCTGTGAAATAAGTACGTTCTTTCCCATTTATTACAGATTCAAATTGTAAAGCTCTTTGCCAAGAAAACTAGTAATTTGTCGGACCCACATATATTTGTACTATACAGGTACTCCTCTATTTACAGTTGAGCCTAAAATTTTCATTGCTAAGCAAGCCAGTCATTAAATGAGTTTTGGCTGATTTTATGATCTTTCTTCCCACAGCAAGTAAGTGAACCACTGCAGTTGTTAACTTAGTAAAATGGTTATTAAGTGAATCTCATTGACTTTCTTGTCAGAAAGTCACAAAAGATGATCACATGAGCTGGGACACTGCAATCATCATAAAGATGAAACAGTTGCTAAGGATCCAATTGTTGATCGTATGACTATGGGTATGCTGCAACACTTGTGTAACTATAAAAAACGGTCATAAGACACTTTTTTCCTGTTACTTCAGGATGCTGTTTAAATGTTGGAATGATCACATCCTTACATGTGATTCAGTATGCATCTTTGTAGTCCACTCTTTTATCCAAAGGTTTTATTCTAGGTCAGTGGCCGGCCCCCAACCTTTTGGGCACCAGGGACCGGCTTGGTGGAGAGCGTTTTTTCCCCAGACAGGAGGGGCCATGGTTTCATGTGCTGCTTGCATCCTGCAGATGGGGCTTTGCTTGTTCGTGTGGCCTAGTTTCTAGCATGCTATGGACTGGTGCCTGGCCATGGACTGAGGGCTGGAGACCCTTATTCTAGGGTCTATCAGGAAAAATGACTTGCTTATTTTCATCATCTATATTTGGCTATTATATTGAGGGCTGATAGTACTATTTAAAAGGTCAGTTTTGGCTTCTTTGCATTTTTGACATTGATAACAGAATAACAGTGTTGGAAGGGACCTGGGAGGTCTAGTCCAATCCCTGCTCAAGCAGGAAATCCTGTACCATATCAGACAAATGGTTGTCCAATCCCTTCCTAAAAACCTCCAGTGATAGACAACCCAGAACTTCTGAAGTTCCACTGATTAATTGGTCTGTCAGGAAATTTTTACTTATTTCTAGGTTCATTCTCTCTGTGATTAGTTTCTGTCCATTGCTTTCTGTTTTTCCTTCAGGTGCTTTGGATAATAGGTTGACCCCTTTGTGGCAACCCCTTAGATATTGGAACACTGCTATAATGACTCTCTACCTTCTTTTCATTAAACTAGTCATACCCAATTCCTGCAGCTATTCTTCTATGTTTTACCATATAGTCCCCTAATCATCTTTGTTGCTATTCTATGCACTGTCTCTAGAGTGTCAACATCTATTTTATATCTTGGCAACCAAAACTTGATACAATATTCCAAGTGCAGTCTTATCAAGGTATTATAAAGTGGTACTAACACATCACATGATCTTTATTCTATCCCTCTGTTAATGCAGCCTAGAACAGCTCTAGGATAACGTGCCACAGCCAACTCGCCACAGCCAATTGCTGCAAGACAAATCACCATGGGACAATTCATCATTGTATTTATCATTTCATTCAGTTACTTTTATTATTGTCTTATTATTGTCATATTTATTGTAACTCTTGCATTTCTGGACTGTCTTTATTTTATTATTATTTCCATGGTTCTGCTGAAATTAATTTGACTTTTGTATTTGTTGAATTGTCCTGCGTTGAGTTTCCATGGCAAATTTGGCATGGAGAATTGACCGTCGAGAGTTGGTTGTGGCAAGTTGCCCCATTCCACCTAGAACTGCATTGGCATTTTTGGCAACTGCAGCACTCTGCTAGCTCATATTTAAGTGATTTGTCCACTAGGACTCCAAGTTCATCTCACAATTACTACTATTGAATAGGAGTATCAATAGTACCAAGGAGATTTTTTGCCAGTATCTTTTACTGAGTCTCTTTTTGTTTTTACATGAAGTTATGTGGTTAAGCAGAGTGCCCATATTAATTTGCAAATAAATGAATGATAAAAATAGGACATCAGAGTACAAGACTCTGTCATCTATAAATCCTTTATCAGCAACTACTAAAATAAGGGCTTTTCTTACTATATATTATACAGCTTTGTAGAGAATCCCAGCATTTTATTCTACTCTTCAATTCACAGAACTCCCATGAGAACTTGGAAAGGCAGTAAAACAAGACAATCACTAACTACAGGTTTACAAAGGATGTAAAAATGTGATGGAAAATTAAAGTATGTAAGCAAATGCTAATTTTAAAAACAAGAATGGAAATATAAATATAATCTTGCTTCAAATAACAGCTGCTAGAGAGAATACTAAAGTATCTCTAGATATCCACTTGATCTCTCACTTCTAAGAATTATTCTTCTCTTCCTTCCTAATCTATCTCTTCCCACTTATTACTATAACCATGTTGCTTATATCTTTCAATTTATACTGTTTTTATTTGTTTCCTAGTATGTATGATTTGATAGCTTATTAATAATCTTGACTATCACTAAGTGTTGTATCTTTTTATTCTTAAT
>JANHFT010005459.1:24969-35556 GCA_032467955.1 Pseudoxenodon macrops
TGAAGTCTGTATCTGTCTTGTTGGGTTGCAGAACCAAACCAGACAGTTATGGAGGTGCAGATGACAGACTCAATAATAGATCCTTCTCATAATTGCTCTTGAGCCAAATACCTACTAGAGTCATGGTGGCACAGTGATTAGAATGCAGTATTGCAGGCTAATTCTGCCAACTGCCAGAAGTTCAATCTTGACCGGCTCAAGGTTGACTCTCAGCCTTCCATTCTTCTGAGGTCGGTAAAATGAGGACCCAGATTGTTGAAGGCAATATGCTGACTCTGTAAACTGCTTAGAGAGCATTGTAAAGCACTATGAAGCAGTATATAAGCCTAAGTGCTATTGCTATAGCTATCCTATACCTGTGCATCTGGTTTTCGGTAACTAAGTGCAGAATCCTACAGTTAAAAAAATTACTTAAGAAGGTGATCTATAACTTCTACATA
The DNA here is from genome assembly GCA_032467955.1 of Pseudoxenodon macrops. NCBI lineage: Eukaryota > Metazoa > Chordata > Lepidosauria > Squamata > Pseudoxenodontidae > Pseudoxenodon > Pseudoxenodon macrops. Next base: position 25,410 of record JANHFT010005459.1, read on the forward strand.
TGTACAAATAAAGGACATGGTCCAAGCCACAGACATTTCATTTCTTATTCATGACAGAACAGCATCTCCTTCAGGCTTTCTCTTGTTCTATACATGTAATTCTTGACTTGCAATGTGTCATTTATTGACTGTTTGAAGTACAATGCCTCCATCCCCGAAAAGTGATTTACAATTCAGTTTTTAAGTTCTCCTGTTGCCCTCCTCCCATGGTTACGTGATTGCAAGTTGGATGCTTGGCAACCAGCCCACGTTTCCAGGTGTTTGCAGTGTCCCTCCATCACTAGACCCCCATTTACAATACTTTTGCAAGAAACCAGTACTTTCTTCTGGTTCTGGAAAAAACCAGTCCACGGCAAACAATGGGTTTGCTTAATGGCCACAAAGTTTACTTAATTACTACCATGAAAAATATTGTAAAAATCAGGTTGGGTCATGTGATCACCCTCTTTACAACTATAATGACATACAAACATAATAGCCAGTCTCAACAATGATCATAGGGCAGGGGTGTCAAACTCAAGACCCGTGGGGCGGATCCAGCTCATGTGGTCAGATCCAGCCTGTGGGGCTGTCCTGGAAAATGTCAGGAGCCGGCCCCCGTTGCTTTGGTACAGTCTACCCAATGCGGCTTCGGCCTGGTCTACCCAGTGTGAAGAGAAAACATGCCAGCAGTTTGGGGAGTGGAGTCAAGCTGACCACGCCCACCCAGTTGGCCACGCCCAGTGAGTGATGTCAAGATGGCCGTGCCCAGCCAGGAAGCCATGCCTGCCCAGCCCCCCAAGGTCAACCACAGCCCTGATGCGGCCTCAATGAAATTGAGTTTGAAACCCCTGTCATAGGGACTATATGCTGCTTACAAAGATCCTATTCTAAAAAGAATGGCACAGTACTGAATGTAGAACTGGATTCAGGTGAGTGCGACTTGCTGTGCAAATATTATCTAAGCGAGGCATTGAAAAACCAAGTTCTAATCTATGCAGCGTTAATCTATTCCTTCTTTTGGAATCTGTGACAAGCACAGACACTTTCTTCTCAGGTACAGTTTTATTTGAAGCAAGCAAGAGGCCAGCTTTGATCTTGGCACCATTCCAAATCCACCAGACTCCATTTCTGTCCTCTATCAAAGCCTCCATGTGTGCTTTCTCCTTATTACAATGCTGCAATTAAAATCATTTGAATGTGGTAACTCATACTTTATAGATACCATTTTAAACATCAGTGCAGGCAAGAGAAATATTCGGGCACACTCAGTGCTAAGGACCCCATGACATGAGCTGAAACTCCCATTCATTTAAGAGCGTACAAACCGAATATAACCCATAGCTCAGTGACACATCTCATTTCTCTTTTCAGAGTGTTTTTAAAGGACTCAGTACTCCTGGGGAAATCACACAATCGGACTGAGCAATCCAACGAAGTGGGAGATTAAAGGCAATCCTTTGTTCCACCTACAGATTTCTTTTCCTTTCGTATTTCCTCCCCCCAGAACATCTGTGAATGTATCTATTATAATGTCGCCTGCTAAAAGCAAGCATTCAAAAGACACTTTCCTGTTGGCAAGTGGCCATTGAAAAACTAAGCAAATGCAGCCACGTGGGCAGGTTTGGGGACCCCAAGTGTGGCCCATATATAACCTCCCTGCTCCGAGAACTGCAATCGCTTCCCGTTTGCTTCTGGGTACAATTCAAAGTGTTGGTAATTACTTTTAAAGCCCTTCATGGCCTGGATCCAGGTGACTTGAGAGACCATCTCATCCCTGCCCTACCTGCCCTTCCCTCTTCACACACACAGACCTACAGCAAGAGTTCTACAGGTGTTTATTCAACCCACAAACAGGGGTCCTCAGAAAGCACCCCGTTGCACCGGTTCAGATTCCAGCACAGCAAGAATCACTGAGTAACCGTGTCCAATGGGCACACACAAAGTCCAGGAAATCAGTCTATGAGGCATGGAACTGGGCAGGTTGCTCCAGCAACGCTCAAGTCCTCGGGGCATGATTAAGTTGGTAGCACCGATGCATCCCTTCACAAGAGGCAAGGTTGCCTCCTCATGAGTAGACTAGCTGACCTGCATTGTGCCAATGTGTCTTTGGATCAGGAGGACTCAACCACTTCCTCATTGCTAATGGGCAGCAGCTGCTCCCCAGTCCTTGCCTGGAGCCTCCTGGCCAACTTGTTGCAGCTGTGGCTCACCAGCCTGTCACTCATCCCCTTGACCCAGCTGAGGCTGGTCTGTCAGGCTAACATGCTCTAAGCCCCATACAGACCATCACTCAGCTCTGCTCACTCAGCTGACTCAGACTCCTCCTTCAAACTCGTGTCCAAAGAGGAGTCTGGGGGTAGATCCATGACAGATATGGGCCTCATCAGCCAAGGTATTTTGGCTGGTAGGCCCAGGAGAAGAGCCTTCTCTGCCACTGTGCCTGCCCTTTGGAACATCTTACCCCATCATCACCTAGAGTGCGGTCAGCTCCATCCCTCCTTACCTTCCATAAGACTGGCTCTGCCAGTTGTCTTGGGGCTCCAAAGTGGGGTTTTCACATAGGGAGAACTTGACAGATTAGCAACATATCCCACCCTCTTCTCATCATATCCCCTCCAGTGGTAAAATTCTACCTACACGGTCTGATTCGGGCGAGTAGGTAGCGGCGGCCGCCGGTAGCAGCCATAGCGCGAGGCTCCATCCACCCACCCGAACATCACCATTTCCATCACCATTTTTTACCCTCTGTGCATGCGCAAAGCCTTCTGTGCATGTGCAGAGGGTGAAAAAGTGTGTGTGATGGGGCGCGCGTGCAAAGCACGCACTTCCGAACCAGTAGGGAAGGTAAGTAGATTTTACCGCTGATTCCCTCCCTCCGTGACTTTGCGGAAGACGGCGGCTGATGATGATGGTTGCTCCATAAGAAAAAGTATTTCCATATCCTTCTCAACTTATTTTGACTTATCCCTCATTCTTTCACCTCGACTCCCCATCCTACAGAAGTGGGTAGAGTGAGCTGGCTACTTGTATCCATCCATCAAGTTATTAGATCAATTCTACTCATAAGAAGTTGGGAGATCTCAGAAATGTGAATTTTAAATAAATACATTTATATCCCACTTTTACTTCAGAATCCCAAGGCAATGTACACAGTGCTTCCAGCTCTCTTATTTGCCGTGCAAATAGGCTGGTAGCAGAGGTGGGTTGCTAATGGTCCGGTCCGGTTCTACCGAATCGTTAGTAACTTACCGGCATGGTTTGGTAGAATCGTTAGCAACCTGAGCCTGCCATGCCCCCATGCTGGTTCTTTCTGCTGTGCCATAGGCACCGCCATCTTGGATTTAGCTTCTGCGGATGCGCAGAAGCTTTTTTAAAGCACTGCGCCCGAGCAAACCGGCAGTACGAAATTTTAGAACCCACCTCTGATTGGTAGGTTGTATTGAGAAAAATCTTCCCGAGTCTCCCATTGGGGTTCTGTGGCCAAATGTGGGCTAGAAAATGACATCACCATTTCTAATTGAACCTCTTAACTGCTATATCGCACAGGCAATTTTTAATCTTTATAAACTACCCTTAATGTTATATGAACAGGAACAGAAAATTGTCTAGAATGAATAGACTGATCATGGGCAAGCAGGTTAAAAAAAAACACAACAATTTCTAGGTCAGCCTTCTCTAAATATGCTGTCCAGTCCAAACACACCTGAGAAGTAGACGGAGGAAAGCTGACTCAAGATTCAAGGTAAGTAACAGGAACAGAAATACGCCCTTAGACAGATTCTACGATGCATGGCAGGTTCTTTGCTTCATCTAACATCACTTTGTTTAGGTTCTTCAGGTCTTCAAGCTCCAACCACCATGCCACTTTCTATTATTTTCTTTAACAGGCGGTCCTTACTTAATGACCATTCAAAGTTACAAAGGCACTGAAAAAACACACCATTTCCCCCACTTATGACCATTGCAGGCTCCCTATGGTCACAGGATCAAAAATTCAGACACTTGGCAACTGACTCTTATTTATGATGGGAGCAGTGGCTTGGGGGTCACGTGATTACCTTTGGTGACCTTCTGACAAGCAAAGTCAACGGGGAAACCAGATTCACTTAACAACCGGGTTACTCATTTAAGAACTGCAGTGATTCACTTAATAAATGTGGCAAGAAAAGTTGTAAGAAGGGACCAACTCGCTTAACAAATGTTTCACTCAGCAACATAGATTTTGGGCTCAACTGTGGTCATAACTCGAGGACTACCTGTATTATTCTACTATTTTTCTTTAAGAAATGTGGCTACTACGATCCACTAGTCTGCTGTTTTCTTTAAGAAATGTAGCTACAACCCAATATTTTGTTTGACAATGTCACCCCTTCCCACAATGGATAAAGCAATTGGTGGAAGAAGTAAGCACGCTAGCTGATATCCAGCATTTTTATTCATTGCTATATTCATTTTATTCATACCAATAATGCCCTTCTGTTTATTTCAGGGAGGTGGTTTGTCCTAGTTCTGGAACAGAAATCGGGAAGAGGGAAGAAAGCAGCAAGAAATCATTCCACTTCAAAATCATCCCACCTCACTCAAAGACCTCGATTTCGCATTCAGCTGTGTAACTCCAGTTTGCGATGTTACAATCTCACAGCAGCCCTTGACACACAGAGATAAGAGTAAGCAATGCTATTATTCGGAAAGGCCACTAAAGTTCCACATTTAGCCAAAAAAGCAGGAACAATGCCAAATATCTGCACAACTTTTAGATGAAGGCACTGAAGATACTCCAATTGCCAGCTGGAGCGAATCAAATAGTAGTGCTCTCTCCTGTAAGCAGAAGGTTTTTGAAAAAGTGGCAAAGAGGGGGGAAAAATCAGGCAACTTATGTAGGAACACATTAGCATTTTGCAGCTAGAATGCAGCTTGGCTGTCTAGTCCTATTGTATCTGTCAGCCAATTCCCCAGGCACAAGCAGTAAAGAAAAGGTATCTTGTCATTCAACAGACTTTATAATTCAAATAAACACACTTCTCTGGATCTTCTGGTGCAGCATTATTTACTGCAGGCTCTGGTTTGTAAAACCAGACAGATTTAAATGTAAATCTGCAGTTGTAGTTCAATTAAAAGAAAAAAATGTTTTTTCCCCCCTGTGAATATATATATCTTACGCATTTCGAAGAAGCTTTAACAATCTTGTGTCTTTCCTTAATAAATAGCACTGAACAATAAAAAAAACTATGTGGATTATCTTTTGGGAGGAGGCAATAGTTTCAATGACCCTAAGAGCGATATTATGGGATGTGGTGGCTCAGTGGCTAAAACACTGAGCTTGTCGATCAGAAAGGTCAGCAGTTCAGCGGTTTGAATCCCTAGTGCAGAATAATGGAGTGAGCTCCCATTACCTTGTCCCAGCTTCTGCCAACCTAGCAGTTCGAAAGCACGTAAAAATGCAAGTAGAAAAATAGGGACCACTTTTGGTGGGAAGGTAACAGCGTTCCTTGTGCCTTTGGTGTTTCGTCATGCTGGTCACATGACCACGGAGATGTCTTCAGACACTGCTGGCTCTTCGGCTTTGGATCAGCACCGCCTCCTAGAGTCGGAAACGACTAGCACATATGTGTGAGGGGAACCTTTACCTTCACACACGCACACACACATCTTGGGTTTTTTATTGAGCTGACACATGTACCTGAGGAGAAGATAACAGGTATGATTACCTACCTGTTATTACATGCCCCTTCAGCCAAGATTTTGAATACTTCTTTGCTTTCAATGCTTCTCATTTCTGTCTCTCTGCAATTCATACACCACACACACACACACACACACACACAAATCACCTGCAATTTTGTTATGAAGCATTTGCAACAACACAATTCTCTTAGGCATACAAAGCTTATACCTGAATGAAAAAAAATTCAAAGCAAATATTTCTCACTGGAAAATTCTGGGAATTGAAATCCATGTACCCTGGTTGAGGTAAGTCAACTTCCATTGCAACCAGGTCAATAATTACCGTATGTCAATAATTATGTGTGGTTTTGTTTTTCCTGAGGGGTCCTTGGTGTTCTCTGAGCTTGGTTGTTTTCTTGAAGAAGTTTCATTAGCCAAACGAGGATAATGTTACCTAGTTTGGGCAAGAAAAGATTTGCAAGAAAACAAGCAAGCTCAGAGAACGTCAACGATTCCTTGTGTCAACCCTAAGCTATAAATATTCTTCTTTTATACTGTATGGATTTTTTTCTGCTGAAACTCACCATTGTCATGTGATGAAATTGTCGTGAGAGGAAAGATATGTGGTTAAATATGTAGTCCACTGACTTGCAATATATTGATGCATCATATAATCCTACAAGGGCCACCAGAAGCAAGTTATGTGCCTTGAAACTTTCACCCTACTATGTATGTTGGCTTAAATTAAGCCCAGTGGTGTTCAATAAAGTTAATCTCCCACAAAATATTTATTTGACTGAAATTTTCAGTGAATTCAGAGTTTTGTTTGTTTGCTATTTATTTTGTGGCATCTCTGTAAAGTTGGGAGTTTGGTGATTGAAAGAATATATAATGAGGATTTAAGAGAATTTGAGATGAGACAAATTTCTTGTATGTCTAATCAAATTTGGCCAAATAAATATTCTACACTGGTAACTTTCTATCAAATCTTCTGTGATACTACATAGAAAGGCTCATGACTTTATTGGAAAGTCATATTTTTTTAGTTTATTAATTTTCAGTCTAAGCCACTGCATAAGAACCATTTTGTTGCTATGTCTCTAATTGGTATTTCATTGGGTTAACTATTGTACATCGAGGCTAAAGTGAGGGTGAGAATTATTGCATGTTTTCAAGAATCTACAGATTTTTTTTTATAACAATATAAAGCAGAGGTGGTATTCAGCTGGTTCAGACTGGTTTGCATGAATCGGTAGTAGCGGCCTATGGGGCCCCACCTACCCATTCACCCAGGCGCTATGCATGCTTTCATGCCGTGTGCATGCATGCAAGGCATGCTTACAAGCAAAGTGCATGTGCAGAAGGCCATGCTCATGCATGGAAGCACATGCACTCACATTTGTGAACTGGTAGGGAAAGTAAGTGAATACCAACCATGGTATAATGAGAAAACTGGAACAAGATATACCACACCACTGCAGGGGTGGGTTCTAATTTACCTTGCCGGCAGTTCACTGCTTCCTGCGGCATGTGGGCGTGCCTTGTGCATGTGCTCGCACACCCCATGCACGTGCACATGCACAGTAGAAGAAAGCCCTGATTTTTTTAAAAAAGGCTGAAAACAAGATGGCGATGCATGCACGGTGCCAGAAATTTGGCTTCTGCGAATGTGCAGAAGAAAAAAACAATCCCCAAAAAAAATTCCCAAAAAAAAGTCCGAAAACAAGATGGCGACGCATGCGCTGTGCCAGAAACTCAAAAAAAAATTCCCCAAAAAAGATGTCGGCGCCCACGGAGCAACAGAACTGGCTCCGTGACATCACCAGCAGCCTACTACCTACTCGGTAGAACCGGTCTGATCCGGTAGGAACCCACCTCTGGTTCAATGTTACAACGGCCCTGAAAAAAGTGACTTATGACCATTTTTCACACTTACGACCTTTGCAGCATCTCCAGGATCATGTGATCAAAATTCAGATGCTTGGCAACTGACTCATATTTATGACCATTGCTATGTCCCAAGGTCATGTGATCCACCTTTTGTGACCTTCTGACAGGCAAAGTCAATGCGGAAGCTGGATTGACTTAACAACCGGGTTACTAACTTATCAACTGCAGTGATTCACTTAACAACTCTGGCAAGAAAGGTTGTAAAATGCAGCAAAACTCACTTAACAAATGTCTCACTTAATAACAGGAATTTTGGCCTCAATTCTGGTTGTAAGTCGAGGACTACCTGTACTGACCATTGCCTCACTAGCAGCTTATGGTGGCTTTGCAGCAGCACCCAGCCATTGCTGAAGTGGTATTAAGCCTCTCCCTCATTACAATTTTTTGGGTATGGAAATGGTTGGACTTCTCTAGGTGCTGTAAGTCATAACTGAACCAACTGATCTATTGATTATTTGATAATGCAGCCATGGTACTTTTTATATTACGGCACTTCCATATGCGCATATGTAAATATCTTTGAATGTCATTTGATCTCAAGACTTGAAATGAGAGAAGTTGCTTATTTCTAGTCTCTGCTCTTCAAGATTAGCAGTGGCTTCAATGGGCTTGTTTCAAGAAAACTTCCTAAACCTTTTAAATATCAACAAGTCGAAGGTGAATCGCTCCTGAATTTGCTTTTCATTAAGATAACGTACTTTTGCAATCCATTCTTTCAGGGACAATAATATTATGCAATCCTACACGACGTCATCCCATAATACGGGAAATCCATAGGTACCAAGAATTAAATCCTCCCCAAACATTCTGCATCAAAATGTACAAGTTTGAGGCTGAATGAGTACAGCAAGCTGCACTGAATTAATCAAAGGACAGTCCTGGGCTATATTTCCTGACCGTAAATTGAACTTTAACTAATGATGTGAGATGTTGACTATGTATTGTGGGAAATAGAAAAATCTTTTTTTCTGTGCCAATAATACAAGAAAGGGCATTCTGCTTGGGGAGCTCTCCAGAGGCGGGTTTGAAATACTGCTGGTTCGCTCAGGGGCGCACTGTGGCTGTGTGCATGCTTTGTGCGCCACACGCATGGACAGTGCTTTTAAAAAGCTTCTGCGCATGCACAGAAGCAAAATCCAAGTACTGCCAAAAGAACCAGCTCGGGAGCATGGCAGGCCCGAGTTACTAACAGTTCTACTGAACTGTGCTGGTAAGTTACTAACAGTTCGGTAGAACCGGACCAAACAGTTAGGAACCCACCTCTGGAGCTCTCTTCTCTTCTCTTCTCTTCTCTTCTCTTCTCTTCTCTTCTCTTCTCTTCTCTTCTCTTCTCTTCTCTCATAGTCAGAAGTAAAAAATCTGTCCTTGGCACAACAGTGTGCAGACAATGCTAGCTTGGAAGGCTGCTTGGCCAATTAGCCTGATCTAACTGCCTTCTGCAGAATGGCTTCACATAGCAACTGTGGTGTAAAAGGTAAAAAAAATAAAAATAACCATGCATTCCTTATGAGCAATTCAATCTTGTGTTACATTTTACTCTGCCATCCCTTTATAACACCACAAGGGAGATTATTGTTGTTATATAAGAATGAAATAGCAGTAATAAATACTGCAGGACTTCAGATTCTCCTCGTGCCACATAGTTTTCTGGGGAAGGTAGCCAGTGTGCATCTCAGTCCCAACTCTCCCGTCCAGAAGAAGCCCAGCATATAAATATGTAGAAATTAAGGCCCATCCAAAGTTACCCTCCCACAGTCTGGTGCTCTTCAGAGATATTTGAATTAGAACCCCCAGAATCCCCAGCTCCTGTATTTATTGTAGTTCATACTATCGAAATCACCAACATAGGGAAGGCTGGTCTACATTTTTTGAAAAGTAGGAAAGTTAGAACTCAAAGGAAAAAAGATTGACAGAATCAGATGCAATTTTTTACAGGAGATTCTTTAATCACCCCGTCCACTTTCATACATAACTCCATGAAAGAGGAAAATTGCAAAAAGCCTGTAGCTCTAGTGTAGATAATGAGAAATTCTCCTTAGTCTCTCCCTGCATTAAATTAGGTATCTAAGACCAGCCATTTCCATAAAGACATCTATCATAAATATGTGCTGGAGATATAGATATATTTCTACAGATAGGTCATGAAGAGTTCCCAGTTCAGATATCCCCAACTTGATGATAGGGCCATAGAACCTCCTGTCATCATTCACATTCACAAGCAGCCCATGTCAGAATATTTAGTCCCTTCATGTTACTAATGTGTGTGGTCTGTGATCCAGGTTGGTCTAGTAGTTAAGGCACCAGGCTAGAAAGCAGAAGACATTGAGTTCAAGTCAGGGGTGAAATCTAAAAAAATTCCCTATCGATTCTGTGGGTGTGGTTTATTTTGGGGGTGTGGCTTGGAGGTCAGGTGACCAGGTGGGTGTGAGTTTACACTTTACCCAGACAGAACACAAAAAAACTTTTACCGTTTTCAAACACACAACACAAAACAACACAACTGACTCACACACCATGCAAAAGCAGCTGTACTGACTCACACACCATGCAA
>JANHFT010005459.1:73899-93372 GCA_032467955.1 Pseudoxenodon macrops
GCACCAAAGACAAATTCCTTGTGTGTCCAATCACACTTGGCCAATAAAGAATTCTATTCTATTCTATTCTATTTGGCAACGTGTCAAAGGAGATAAAGGTGGGTGATTATCCCAAAGGACTATTTACAACTATTTGGGTCTTATCTGTGAATGAACAGCTTTCACAACTGTTGCAATAAACAGAGGTTTTTGGGACTACTTCTGTGTTTTACTGACTCAGGAAACCTAGGTCAGAACATCTGGCAACTACAAAATACAAACTTCCCATTGCCACTTTTAACTGCATGGACCATTTGGGTGGGTCCTTCCTATGTTTCTTTTTGTGTCCGTTAAGCTACTGGGGGCTCCTGCCTCTCTTACCTGATTTTGTCCTTTCCTTTTCCCTTATTCCCCCAAGGCCTCCACATATTGCATTGCAATAACATACTTTAAGACAGACAGGTTGTTTCAAACATGGCATGCTAAGGGATGTGGAAATGAAGTCTTATGAATAGGGACAAAGTAGAATTTGATATATTTATCCTTGGAAAAAAGGCAACCGAAAAGCAATATGGTAGCACAGAAAGAGTGCCACCCAGGAGATCGAGATCTGTGATTTATTACCCTGGAAGTCAGGATATAGAATAAAGATCTTAAGATGCTGGAACTTCCTAATAGTAAGATCTATTGAATGGCGGAACTAATTGTTGCTGCCATTGTAGTTAATTAATATTTCAACAGCTATGGTCGGATTATTTCTCTTTTGTGGCTTTTTGTAGCTGTTTCTGTTATATGTACCACCAAACGTTGCTATGGGAATTAAGTAGTTATTAAATAAAATCAATTATCGAAAGAATTGGTGAACTTCCATTCAAAAGATGATTAATGTTGGATATGCTTGAATTGGGATTCTTGCACTGAGTAGGTAGCTGGGTGGTTTCTATAATCCCTCCTAACATTCTGATTCTATGATTCATCTAATATTTAATCAAAATTTGCTTCCCTGCAGTTTCTACATTGTTTTTAATCCTGCTCTTAACGATAATAACCGAGGTCTCTTTCATTTTTTTGTGTGAAACTCTTTTCACATTTTTTAAAAATTGTAAGCGTAACTTGTTCTTTTTACCCATGCTATAATAATAATAATTAAATAAATTTATTTCTAGAGGTTTAGCAATATCGGGTTCATAAATCATAAAGGAGTGTTGTGAGATTACAAACAGTATTTTTGTTGCTTTTGGGATTGTATTCTAGTGATCACGCTGATAGGAAGGGTTAGGAGTTATTGCTCCTATACAGATTTGTTGAACCCTTGAAAATATCAGGTCAAAGTGAGAGGTTTCTTATCTCTCTGCTTAATTTACAACTCAATATGTGTTCCAGTATTGTTAAAGACATCAGCCCCCCAAAAAAGAGACTAAACTGCACTAAATAGTTCTTGCTTGTAGAAATAATGTGAGTTAGGCAACTATGAGAGACTTTTAACTGGAGCAGAGCATAGGCAGTTAGTGAAATCTAATAGACCAGACTATGCTGGAAGCCTTAAGTGAATCATTGGTCTTGAAATCATAAAAGGTGCCCACGGCCTGCATTACTTTTCCTAGAGGGATTAAGTTCTTGATATACCAGTCAGCCTGAAAGATCAAGAGACAAGGAACACCATTAAGTTCTCTGCCCCAGGAGCCGAAAGTTCTTGGCAATAAGCTTGCAATAACAAATATTTTGCATGGTAGGGAAACTAAACTCATTCTAAATAGATTGGGAAGAGAATGGAACTTTCCCTAGAATGGGTTGCTATGAAACCCGTTTGGTTAGGTTTTTCTACCTAAGGTCATTTTGATTGTGCCTTGCCACTTGTAATCCTAATTATGTGATTTATTGCTTTCATATCCACCTTTTCTTTTGAAGCACAAGGAAACATGCAAGTAGGTAATACAAAGCATGCTAAATTTCCTCTTTTAGGTTGGCCCAGAAACACTCTGTAAGATAGATGGTCCAATGGAGTCTTGAAATTGTATCTCCCCAATTCATATCCAATTCCATATCCATTCCACTTCATTCTCCTGGATCTCAGAACCATCATGTCTTATTGGATATTGAACTTACACACTCAAGAACATTTTTTTTGGCCTACTGAGTCTTGTACTTTAAACCCCAGGCCTTTCCTGGAGTTAGCCCAACAGTTAAAACAAAGTTAATGGGAAAGGATAACCTGGGTTATATTTTTCTCTTGATCAAGATAAATATGTAGTGCAATTTCTGGGAGCAAGAACACCTTTATGGAAACTTATCTACGGTATATTAGGTATTAGACTATGGTTGAAACATTTGATTCTAGCCTCTTTTTTAAGCTCATTGCTATAAGTGTTTTTTTCTCTGGGTTGCCACTGGTACCTGAGACAAAATGTAAATTGGAATAGCATTATGACAAAATGAATACGTACAGCTGTGAAGGTATGGTAATGAAACAGAATTGGAGAATTTTTGGATAGTTAGCTCATTTTGAGAGCAATATAAAGGCAATAAATGTTGATAGAAAATGGAAAGATTTGCATATTTTCTGGGTTTGCGCGTGTTTTAAACTATCTAAAAGCTATTTTAGGGCTTATGTATATTTCCTGATTCAAAATGCTTTGGAAAAAATATGCTGCTGTATCTCAGAGGCAGGTGTAGTTCCCATTTGGTGTCCATATTTAGGAACGGTCATTAAGTGAAGTACTTGCTAAGTAAAACCATGACTGAGTTCCGAATGAGCTGCTTCTTGCAACTCATACATCTGGTAACTCTTCTTTTAAGTCTTCTGGGAGGGTCCTACACCCACCTCCCCAGCCTTACTCCCGAGCAGCCCTTTTCCTTTGCAACTGCTCTTGTCTTCTAGCAGCTCTGCGCATCTGCGCATTAGGGACTGGCACTCCCTGTCCTTCTGCATTGCTGCTATCAGATCCCATAGGCACACAACTCCCAGATGGCCCTGACCCCATCTCTGCCTCTGATGCAGAGACCCCATCCAAGCCTTCCCTAGACTCCAGAGCTGACCCATATTCCTCCCTCCTGTCCGACTCATCTGCCAGCTCCTCAGGCTGCCGGTGAACCACAACACTGTCATAACTGTGAACGCTTCCTAAGTGAGGCAGTTGCTACCTGTATATCTGTATAAAACCTGTCATTGTGTGGGGTTTAAAAAGAAAAAAAATCTTCAAGTTCCAGTTGGATGAACAAATGCTATAAAAGGTCTACCAAGCAGATTTTAAAAAATTGAAAGAACATTACATCTAACTAAACTAAACATTAACTAAAACTATTTAAGTTACATTTAGCCTGTCATATCACTTAGTGTAGTTTATTTGTCAGATTTATTCCTGGCCTTTCTTCCAGAGTTTAAAGTAGTTGACATAATTCTCATACTCTGTGAAAAAGGCTTTGCTGAAAGAGAATAACTGGCCTAAAGTCATCTAATGATCTTTAATATCTATGATAGACTTGAACCCTGGGCATTCCTAACCCTAGTTCTTTAGTTCCTAGCATTGGTATTATTCCTAGTCTTATTTTTCTCTCTCAGTGTTTCAGGGGTGGGTTCCTCTTACCTTTCCCAACGGTTCGGGTTACGTCAGAAGTGCGTGTTTTGCGCGCACTCGCTACGCTTGCACACGCACCAACATCACTTCTGGATTAAACATTTTCCTCATGTGCAGAGGGTTCTTTTTTGGCCAATTTGAGGCCGAAGCACTGATTTTGAGCCGGGGAACCGGTTTGGGGCCGGCCAGCTATCACTGCCGATTCGGCGAGCGGAAGCAAATTCCTGCTACTGGTTCGGGCGAACCGGTTTGAACCGGCAGCAACCCACCACTGCAGTATTTGTGTAGGGAGGAAGAAGAGTGCATACATGTATTGAGTGTAGGGTGAGGGTGAGAATCAGTTCTATACTTGAAACATTCAATTCAACATTACTGTAGGGAGCTCTTCCTGTGCTTTTCTAAAAATTATGTTGTTGCAGGAGTTCAGAAGCATTTGAGCAAGATCTGGATAGCAATAGCACTTAGACTTATATACCGCTCTACAGTGCTTTCACAGCCCTCTTTAAGCGGTTTACAGAGTCAGCCTATTGCCCCCAACAATCTGGGTCCTCCTCACATTTTACCCCACCTCGGAAGGATGGAAGGCTGAGTCAACCTTCAGCCTGGTGAGATTTGAACTGGCAAATTGCAGGCAGCCGGCAGGCAGCAGAATTAGCCTGCAGTACCGCACTCTAACACACTGCGCCACCGTGGCTGATGGGATGTTTCCCAGAACTTAAATGTTTTTCTTTTTCAAGTTTTTTTCGTGTTTGTTTTAAGGGCTCTGTATCGCTTATTCTCTGTGCTAATAGTGCAGCGACTGTGAACATCATTAAACGATGACTCACTTTATATAGCATCTTTATAGCCTCTTCAACAATTATTTCTCTGCCGTTTCTTCTATGGCTCACCAAATCTAATTTCATCTCTGAGCAAGCAGCCTTGCACAACTTTTCATACCTTTAAGAAATACCTCTTGCTCCCTCTTGTTCTTGTTTGTAAAGTCTCTCCCCCCCTGAACAGATGCTCACACTTTGCTTGCATTATTTGGGCTGCGTCTCACGCAGCAGGAACAGCATCCTAAATGCAACTCATGGCTTATAGCTGTCTGAGCATCTCTGAAAGATCCATCATAGAGTCCGTTGTTACCAACATTGGCTCCAGCGTCATGTTTTTTCCCTGCAGAGTGATATTATTAGCTTCATATGTGTTTCTCCCCCTACCTATAGTTGCAAACAAACAAAAAAAGATGGCAAGGGATTGTGTGAGATCAACCCATCAAGCTTCTTACTCTTTTCCCTGATTTTTTTCCTTTAAAAAAATAAAATAATAATTATTATTGGCTATACAGTCCCTGATGATGTATTATGGGCCAGGTAGAAATTTGATCTTTATTGACTTTGCCACCTCTGGGAATCAAGAAAATGGGTAAGAACAAAAATAGTAATTGGAAATAGCTCCAGTGGAGGGAACCTGCCATGAGATGAAATTGATTCAAGCAGTGGCAAAAGTAGCGCTATTGATTGGGAGCCTTTAGTGAATTAAAAAGAGAGCCAGGCATCTAATATGCCTCTTTCTTTTCTTCGGAAACTATGGACGTGTGAGGGAATGAAACAAAGAAGTGGAAATTTGCAGTTCTCTGGTTCAGAGGTGGTTTCTTAATGGTTCAGACTGGTTCTATAGAGTAGGTAGTAGACCGCTGGTGATGTCACGGAACTGGATCTGGTCCATGGATGCCGCCATCTTTTTTGAGGGAGGAGGGTTGGAATTTTTCCCAGGTTTTCCGAGTTTCCGGCACTGCACATGTGTTGCCATCTTGTTTTTTGACTTTTTTGAGGGGAATTTTTTTGAACTGCGCATGCGCGTGCATGCAAGGTGCGGCTCTGCGGTAAGTTAGAACCCACCCCTGCTCTGGATGGACAAAAAAGCTTCACAAAGAGGCACAACAAGGTCATCTCTGTCTCCTTTGGCATCTCTTTTTTTTAATAGTGAATGGGATCAGGACTTTTCCATGTGGAGGCAAGATGGATGTCATAGGAAAATTCCAATAGGAAACAAAGACAACAATACAAGCAATAATTCTTACTTTAAGATCAGAGGTTTATTGTTTCTAATAATTTGGAACATAAGAAATGAATATATATAAAAGACATAATAGCAGTAATACACTTGTATTAACAAACCATTGCAATGGGGGTCCAATGACATATAGCAGGTCCTACAAGGACTGCTATAATTCAAAACGGCCCTGAGCTGATCTCGAACCATATCTTTTATACTTTTCTTCTAACCACATACATGCTTCACAACTTCACTGACCCTCACTTTCCGTAAACACCTGCGTACATTACTTTCAGTTCCTCATTTCCAACAGTTTCATTTTTCCTGTTTTAAACGTATCCACACAAGTGCATACTCTGCAAAAACATGTTTCACCGTTAGCAACGACTCAGTAGGATTACAAATAATTCTGGTACATTTTGAAACCATCCTAGAGGAAAACCTTGGTTCATATCTCTTTCTTCTGGCGCCTAACTATCATCTATAGGACTTATTGAATCTAATAGATCAATAGGCTATATTTCTTGATTCCCACGATGATGATGATGATATATTAGGGGCAGACGTTGTTTGAAGTGGAGTGTAGAAGCTGTAAATGCTGATTTTCAGCTAGATCATTTAAATAAATGTTTAAAGGGGAATGTGGGTGGGATTAAAGAAACGTTTTAGGTCAAGACACACAACTTGAGATCTCAGGGCCACTTACATCTGTGAAAGCGTAGAACTGTAGACTTGTAAAGTTGGAAAGGACTACAAGGATAATATAATTTATTCCTCTGCGAGAAACCAGTTAAAATATCCACGAGAGGTGATTTACTATCTTCTTCTTCAAAGCCTACAATGATGGAGAACCTACAATATCCGCAAGACTATTCCACTATTATGACCATCTAACAAACAGTTGTACAGATTTTACATCATAAAGCCTTTTCTTAAATTTTAATGAAATGTAGGCCATTGCAACTTAAGCCTGTTACTTTCGGTCCTCATTTCTGTGGACCATGGGCAATAGTTCTTGGATCATTTTTGTACCAGCCCATGGATATCCTCAACCCTGATCCTGTGGATACCATTGTGCCTATCCAGGCCATTAACTTATGATACGATGCAGAAAAGGGCATTAGCTTGTCTCTCATCCCATGATCTGAATGGTAAATCTTGCAAGTAGGCATCTTGACAACTTCCAACGACACGAAATAACTCTGGCTTCCCTTCCTTTTCTGCAGATCGTTATGGATTTTAAACATCCCGATGGACGCACCGTTGCAGTGTTGCTGCCTCAGCGTAGTTTGCTAGTGATGTCTGGAGAATCCAGATACCTCTGGACCCATGGGTAAGAGCTGGTTTTTACCTTGCAGTCAAATAATTATAAATTGGCGGTGTATTATAGTGAGACTTTATTTTTGTTAGCGGTCAATAACATAAACAGCCTGTCTATCCTGTTAGTAATATGCATAAAAGACCAAGTCACCACCTTAAGGTACCTATCATCTGAATTTTGATTGATTGTGTGAGCAATTATGAAGGAAGAGTTCTTATACATATGACGCTCAGTTTTCTTGATATCTAAAGAATTAAAGTTTTCATACAGGACTTACTTGTTGAGGAAGAAAACAAGCAGTGGTGCCACCTGGGTGAAGGTGCAAGTATTTATGATGGGTGACATTTCTTAACCCTACCCTTCCTTCAAGGAGCTTCCCCAGATGTACATTTCATTTTCACATTAACTCTGTGAGGTCGTGACTTTAATCATCTGCAAAGCTTTATGGGCGATGAAATGATTTGAATTTGAATTTCCTTCAACCTAATTGAACCTATTAATCAGTAGAACACCTGGATTCCAGAGGGCATCAGAAAGAGAGCAGGATATGTTAGCAGTTCCCGGAAACCTTAAGAAGTAGGAAACTGATAGAATTAAAGCAGTTTAGTCATGCTTAGCTGGAGTTGTAATCCCAACATTTAAAGAGAGCAGTTTAAGAATAGCGAGCTGGGGGAATAAAGCAGACTATGTTGCATTGATATATAACACTGAACTAGGAGTTTTTGAAGCAGACATTGCAAATGAGAAAAGTAAGCCTGGATGATCTGGTCAGCTTTCTTTGTTTTTGTCAGCTTGTATCTAGAAAAGAGTGGAACAGAAAAGCAGGCTACAAATTATGATTCTGGTAAACTGCCTTTAAATACAAGCTGGGATTTGCAAACTAACAAAACACCAGGGCTTCATGTTCCTTTTTCATTGCTCCATACATCATGTCAAATTAAAACAAAAGTAATCACTTTGTGGCTTAATTAGATTAGATGACTTTATTGTCATTGTACGTATATACACAGTATACCCATACAATGAAATTCACATAACACCCAACAGACCAGGCCCAACACACACAACAATACCCAAAACACCCCCAGCCACCACAAATTCACAGAGAAAAGGGGAGAAAGAAAGAAGAAGGGAAGTAGGAAAGGGTTGGAATGTTGTTGCAGAACTAAAGGACACAGAAGATAAGAGGAAAGAACAAATATAGACAAGTATGGAATTTGATGGTGGAATGGATAATGAAATTGTGATTATATTGTGTTTAAAACTATATAAATGTAAAGATTGAAAATGTATACTCTGACAACTGATATTGTAAGCTGTGTTTGGGGAGATGGGGGAGAAAAATAAAATAAAACATGATTAAAAAAATAAGATGGGAGGAGGAGGCATGTCCTTGTAAAATGCAGACTTGGTCTTATAGGATGACAGACAGAGCAACCCATGCCTGGATGCTGTATCCACCCGAATGGAGAAGATTCTAGATCTAGACTCTAAGAGTCCTAAAGGGAAAGTCCAATATCTAGTTACTTGGAGGGTTTCTCCATGGATTAGTGGTTTTACTTGATTTATATTGCTTTACCAATGTGCATGTTATTTTCTTGTTTTAGGGCTAATGCCTCTGTTATTGGGGAGGGGGAAATGTCAGCCTGGTCATATTCACTTTCCTCCAAGCTTGCTGCCAGCTGCCATGGAAACAGTGGGGTGGGGGGAAGCAATACGAATTTGGCAGGTGAAGTGTGCAGAAGGTGACACTGGAATTTTTGAGAAGCAACAGGGAGGCCTGGACTCAGAGAGTCCACCTTGGGTTGTTCAACATCTTCAAGGCCAACCATCCTGGGATCGGCATACACGAAGGAGGAGTGATGCACCTGGACCAGATGCTCCCCAAATATCTTCTTGGCTGATGTTTCAACTCTGGTTGCGTGGCTACTAGGGGGGTGGGCACTGGGGTCAGTTTCAATTTGTCTCTTTGCCATCGACTTGGCAGAAAGAGACTGGAGTTTTTAATGGCCTTAGTTGGATCCCCAGTCTTCCAACTAAAGTAGGGCTTATTAGGTTCCTCATGCACCCCAAGTCTAACAATGCTTTAAGTCTTACTTTTTCCCCCATTAGTGGGATTAATAGTTCTATGGGGATTATAAGAGGTTCGACAGTCCCACTTACCAACAGGTCTTCATAATTACTCCCTGAATGGTCAGATTCTTCTGCCGGAGGGCTCAGAGCTCCTGGCACTGGAGGCGACTCTGGCAGGAACTCCACTACCATGTGGCTGACAAAAGCGGTGTTCCTGGAGTGCTATGGTAGTTTCGCAGACATTCCTGCAGCTTGCTTCTTTCCCTTTTGAGCAAGGCTCTTTGCATAACAGTCAACCAGGCGGTGGCCTTCTTTCCCAAAGTTGAAGCAGGTGGTCGAGTGCAGTGGGACAGAGCAAGATTTGACCGTCTTCCTTCTCCATTCGGGTGGGGACTTCTTCCAGGTGCAACTCACACAGTAATGGTTCTGGACTTGGTTGATTTCAGCTTCATCAACCAAAACATACCAGTCATGCAGGCAGACTGGGGCTCTGCAGGCTCTGCAGGTGTTGTACAGGTCATCGTCGAGCCCATCCTTGAACCAGCTCACCAGTATTTTCTCTGGCCAATCCACACGTCAGGCCAGGCCTCAGAATTCCTCGATGTATTCAGCCACTGGTCAGTGTCCTTGCCTGATGTTCCTGATGTGGTTTCTGGCCTTTCAGTCAGATAGTCCTCAAATCTCTGTCTCAAGGCCATCATAAAGCAGTTGAAGTTTCAAAGCTCTGGGGCATCTGCATGGTGGGGAGTCACCATCCAGTGCGCAGCTGCCCTTCTAGGGCCAGGGTGATGACCCTGACTTTGGCTCCTCTGTAGGGAAGTCCCTCCCATACTCCTGCATGTACTCTTGCATATAGGTTGGCACGTGCATGAGGGAACAAATCCCAGTTGTTGGGGGTCTTTGTCAAACTTGATGCCCAAGGAGGGTGCCTTTTGCTCTAGAGGAGGAAGTCTTCTTCCACCGAGCCGCAGGCCATCCCCTGTGCCAGGGTCCCTCCGGGACAGATTTTCTGGGGGGATGGTGGACTCACCAGTGGCTCCTGCACCATCAGCAGACGTCCCCGAGGTTGGGGACTCCCCTTGTTCGCCGGTAGCTTCCTCTCATACTTTGTTCTCACCCATAGTGCAAGCTGGGATGCTATGGATGTGCATGCCATGGATGGCTTCTCTCATGAGGTTCATGACTTTCTCAGGATTTGGTTGGATTGGCCTGGACCTTCCTCCCAATCGTCGTAGAGGTTCTCCAGCTCACACTTCCAGCTTTGCTGGTGGTTCACACGGGTGAAAGTGTCTCCCTTGGTTCTGTCATCCCAGCCTCCCTTCTTCCTGTCACCAATGAACCATCTCGGTTTTGTAGAGCTGCTTGCAGTGATGTTTTTCTTGGTCCTGGCACTGAGGGTTTCCTCCTGCTGGATTTTGGTGGAGGGTTTTCCCCAGCATTCAGCATCTTCTTGATCACTGCCCTGGATAGACATTATATGAATGGTCCCCACAGTAGGGCTGTTGCTTCTCTGGGTTGACCAGTTTGCACTTCCTGCCTAATGTAAGGTCCTGCCTTGCCAGTCTTCTTAAGTAAGCAGAACTCTTGAAATGAAAGCCATTTCAAAAGGAAACTTCTTTAGTGATTATTTGCTGGATGTTATCCATCTTATCATTCATCTTTTGTTCCATCTTTTGCATCCTATCTGGCAAATCATGATTCTTAGCCACTAAATTCTTTAGTGATTCTTAATCACTAAAAAATGAACAACGGATTCAAAAAATTGAAAAGAAGACAAAGCAAACAGATAAGAAAGTAGAAGAGATGGATTACAGACTAACTAAGGTAGATAATGAGCTTGAGCAATTCATAATTATGCTGAAGATGGATAGAGCAGAATACTTCCTGAGGTTTCAGAATATTGAGGAGGAAAAACAGGAAGATTTTGCTGAAAATATGGCAGAATTGTTGGCGGATGCATCAGAAAAGAGTAAGCAGGTAGTCCTCTCTGGGATTGACAAAATATTTAGAATGTATACAAGCTATGTGAGAAGGAACAAATTCCCAGAGAGGTATATGTGAGATTTTCAAAGAAGGCAGTAAGAGCAGAAATACTTCAAAGAGCAAGAGATGCACCATTGAAATAGAAAGGGAGAGAAATAGCAGTCTTGAAACAAATACCCAGAAGAGTAAGAGATACAAGGAAACAGTACCAATTTTTGACAAGACAACTAATAACATGATGTAAAGTTTAGATGGCTAATACCTGAGTGAATATTGGTGACTGGATGGAAAAAAGAGATAGATGAGATACAATAGACAAAGCAGAACAATTCTATTATCAGCACTTTGCAGCATATGAAGATGGAAGGCAGCAAATAGATGGCATAAAACAAGAGGAAGTGATAGCAGAGGGAAGCATACAATATGAAGAAACTGAAACAGAGCAAAAAGAGGAAAGGGAACAAGAAGGAGCAAGACAGAAAGAACAGAGAGAAATAAGATTGATTAGAAGGGGCATTGGTCCTACCTGATACGTTCTTTCAGATGGATGGATATAACATTCCACGCATGAGTTGCTCTGTCTGTCATCCAATAGGACCAAGTCTGCAATTTACAAGGACACACTTGCTCCTCCTCCTGTCCTCCCGCTTTTTTGATGAAGGATAAACTGCAGATTGACGTGCCTCTCGAGATAGCTGAAAAAAACATTGTGATGGATGACTGCTGCCGACACTATCACAGGTCCTCGCTGCAGTCTGGTGAAGCAAGAAAACTCTACCACCACCACCACCCCTTCTAGGGCTCCATGTGACTAGACTGGACCCTGACTGGGGGGACGACTGGATGCTATATCCACCCATCTGAGAAGGAGCGTATCAGGTAGGACCAATGCCCCTTCTCCATTCGGGTGGATATAGCATCCAGGGATGGGACATACCAAAGATGGATGCTTTTTGGCATCCATCTTTGGTATGTCCCATGCCTGGGAGGGAATAGAGAGGTCCGGAACATTGTGGCCTGAATGAACCCTCTGCAAAACCCTCCTGCCGAAGGAGGCTTCAGCTGACGCATAGGCGTCCACCTTGTAGTGGCGAATAAAGGGGGAGGCCGATGACCAAGTGGCCACTCTACAGACCTCGTCCAAGGAAGCCTCAGTAGACCAGGCTGCTGTTGTGGCTGCACTCTGAGTAGAATGGGCCATGATGCCCCTAGGGGAAGGTAAGGCCTGAGCTTGATAAGACATGGAAACACAAGCCCTAATCCACCAGCCTAAGGTGGAGGAGGACACCTTGTTGCCTAAAGAGGCTGGTTGGAAAGAGACAATCAGGGCCTCAGAACATTTAGTTGTGGCTGTTCTCTTAATGTATATACGTAGGGCCCTATGTATGTCTAGGGAATGCCATTTCCATTCTAATCGGTGAACCAGCTTGAGACAAATGGCCAGGAGGATTAACTCCTGAGCTCTGTGGAAGGCTGTATTCACCTTAGGGATGAAAGTTGGGTCGAGTCGAAGAACCACCCTATCATCGTGGAAAATGCACAAGTTCTGTCTGGTGGACAAGGCTCGGAGATTCTCAGAGCCAAAGTTATCGCTACTAGGAAAGCCACCTTGTAGGACAAGTGTCATAGGCTGACCTCCCTCAACAGCTCAAAGGGAGCACCTGTGAGGGAATTGAATACCTTTGGCAGGTCCCAAGACGGGAACCTTGGGATTAGGAGGCCTGAAATTAGTGGCCCCGCGGAGGAATTGTTGAATCGTTGGTCACTGGGACAGGGATTCCTGCTTCCCGCAAGTGAGAACTAAAGATAAGGCTGCCACGTGCCTCCTAATTGTATTGGGGATAAGCCCTCTGACTAAGCCATCTTGGAGGAATTGTAGGATCTGGGGCATGGAGACTTCCATAGGGGAAACCCCCACCCTGGTGCACCACCCACAGAACGTTTTCCATGTGGCATCATAGATGCGATTAGTGGAATCCTTACGTGATGCCAGAATAGTGTCAATGATGTCTGGGGGATAATTGCTGTCTCTCAGGATGCTCCGCTCAATCCGCTCAATCCGCTCAATCACCAGGCAGTCAACTGGAACCACCAAGGGTGGACCAGTGACCCCTGGCTGAGAGAGAGTCTGTCCAGAGGAATGTACCAAGTCCGGGTTACCGACAGGTTCATGAGGTTGGCGAACCAAGCCCTCCTTGGCCAATGGAGGGTGATGAGAAGGAGTTCCACCTTCTCCTCCAACAATTTTCGAATTACCCTGGGGATCAAGGGAAGTGGAGGGAAGGTGTAGAGCAGGCCCGGAAGCCACAGGCTGTCAATGGCATCTACCCCATCTTCCCCCACCGATAGGAACTGGGTGAAGAACCTCAGGAGCTAGAAGTTGTCCTTCGAGGCGAAGTGGTCTATCGATGGGAGGCTGAAGAGGTCCATCAATTCTCGGGAAAGGTCTGGGTGCAGGTGCCACTCCTCGTGGTCGATCTAGGTTCGGCTCAGTCAGTCCGCCTGCACATTTGTTCATCCCGAGATATGTTGACCCGAGATATGTTGACCCAAATGGACAGTAAGTGGGCCTCAAACTGTTCCCCAACAATAGAGCCTCGTCCAGTTGAGGTCGTGAGTGTGCCCCCCTTAGCGATTGACATGTGCCTTGGCAGTTACATTGTCCATCAAGATGAGTACATGTTTGCCCATCACCTGGTTCTGGGATACCAGCAGGCCTAGACAGATGGCCCTCAATTCCAACCAGTTTATATTGTGACTCAGGTCCTCCAGAGACCACAGGCCCTGAGCCATGTCTGATTGAAGGAGGGCCCCCCAGGCCCCCAGGCTGGCATCCGTGGTCATGGTTACCCTGTGGGGTTCCTGAAAATTGAGCCCTGGGAAATAGCCAGAGAAGACCACTAGTCCAGACACCTGATTACCCCAGGGGGGAACCTTGACCCTGAGTAGGGAAGAACTGTGTCCTGCCCGCTGGTGAGGGAGCAGGAACCACTGTAAGTAGTGACTGTGTAGACGAGTCGAAGGAGTGATGGATATACAGGGGATCATGTTCCCCAGAAGTTGGGAAAGGTTGCGTAGAGGAACAGTGCACAATCTCCTGACCTGGGCTACTAACTCCCTCAAGTTTGTTTGACAGTCTAGGGACAGGTAGACCTTGGACTCTGTAGAGTCGATACCTGAGCCCAGGTGGAGCAGGCAAGTTGTGGGTGTCAGGTGGCTCTTGGCCTCGTTTATTGAGAAGCCGTGGTCTCGCAAGGTCTGTATAGTAGTGGCAATGTCTAGCCTGGCCTGTCACTCTGAAGATGACAGAATAAGGATATCATCCAGATAACAAAGTATTCTCACTGGTAAGGACCTGAGGTGGGTGGTGAGGGCCGACATCAACTTTATAAACACCCTCGGAGCAGAGGAGAGACCGAATGGGAGGGCCCTGTAATGGTAGTGCTGATTGTGATAGCAAAATTGGAGGACCTGTCTGTGGGGTGGATAGATGGGAACATGGAGATAAGCTTCCGTAAGGTCCACTGAGGCCATGAAGTCACCCTGTCTGACCCCCCAAGATGGTCTGGAGGGACTGCATCTTGAAGCGCTGGTATAAAATTCGGCGATTGAGAGTCTTGAGGTTACGTATTGCTCTCCACCCCCGAGGATTTCTGAACCAGGAACAGTCGGGAGTAGAACCCCTGTCTTTGTTGCCCCTCCAGAACCTGTTGGATGGTCTGTATTTCTAGCAGGTGGCTTATTGCCGATTCCATGAGGAGCCGGTACTTTGGGTCCCCCGATAGGGGGCAGTGAATAAAGAACTTTTGGGGTGTCGAGAGGAATTCCAGAGAGAGACCCAACCTTACCATGTCCAAGACCCACCTGTCTGACATTGTGATCTCCCATTGATGGTAAAAGAGGGTCAGGCGGCCCCCAATGGGAGGGATCGATGGGCAGTCAGTGAGGGCAACTGAAAGATCAACCTCTGCCAGCCTGGAAGACTTTCTGGACTGGTACCTCTGTCCCTGTCTAGACTGTCTCTCCTGTCTAAAGGGTTGTCTAGGGGGATAGAATCTCTGAGGACGTGGACCCCTGAAACCACTGTCCTGGCCCTGAAAGGGCTGGGATTGAACTGGGGCCCCTGCACAGAAACTGGGCTTCCAAAAGATGGACGGAAGGTATTTCCGTTTGTCCCTGGTTTTGGCAAGGTAGGGATTGAGGGGTGGCCCAAACAGGTGGGTCCCGATATACGGTGTTGAGGCCAGCCACCATTTATTGCGGCTGTTGGCTTGCCACTGATGTAGCCAAAGCAGTTGTCTAGATGCTACAGAAGAACCTATCGACTTAGCTACAAACCTGGCTGCGTGCAATGTGGCGTCCACCGAGAATTCCAGGGCGGCTGACAATTTAACTAGCTCCTGATGAGCCCTCACATTGAATGGCGGGATTCTTTCCTGTAACTCCTGCAGCCACATCATGGCTGTGGATGAGGCCTTAACCACCCAAGATGAGGCTTGGTGGGCCTTAACCAGATATTGCTCAGCCCTCCTGTCCTCAATGTGCAGGGCTTCCTCCGGAGGCCTGGTGATTGGGGAAGCTGAAGCTAAAGCCAGAATCAGAGCATCAATAGAAGGGACCTGTAGGACTTCTGATAGTTCAGGTCCTATGTTGAAAAAACGCCTATCTAAGGGCCCTGGAGCAGGGCCAGCCCCTGGTGAAGACCACTGTCTTTGGATCATGTCCTGGAACATCTTAGTCCCAGGAACCACCTCCGCTTCCATGGTGGGCTCAGAGAATAAGGAGCCGGAAGTTCCTCCCCTAAGAGAGAGACTGGATCAGGAGAGGGGGGAGAATATTCCTGGTACACAGTCCCTCTAGGTTCTCTCTGGGGGGCATGGCCCTGGTGTAAAAGAGGCTGTCTAGTTGGGTCAGGTGCCTCCAAGGAGGCCTTGCACTGTAGATCAGTGACAATGCTCCTCTCGATGGCTGCAGAGATCAGTTGCCCCATATCTAGAGGAAATTGAGGAGGGGGTTGTTCTTCCAGCCTGAGGCCTGCAGCCATCGGTGTAAAAGTAGCCTTGGGGGAATGTAATTTGAAAGTTTAGCCCTTGCCCCCTAAGGGAATCTGATGGACCTGGCAATGGTTGGCAGTAAAATAGGTCCTGGCTACTGCCGGGCTGGTCTGAAATGGGAACCCTGGGTATATCTGGATGGCTGAGTTGGGAAAACCTCCAGGGAAGCAGAAAAGCCTTGCTCAATGTCAGGCTGCCAATCCTGTTCAGGAGACTGTTTGGCGCTCCTAGCCTTATCTTTCTGGGCTTTCAAAATGGCCTTCTTCATGGCCTTGTGCCTCTGTTTAGCAGCCTTCTCTTCAGCCTTGGAAGCTTTCTTAAGGGGCCTGCCAGAGAACTCCTTGGTTGCTGCTTGAGAAGAAGATGAAGAAGAAGGCCCTGCCTTCTCCACCATTTGGACAGTTGGAACTATGCTGTTTTTGGTGGCGGTGACCATTTTGAGGAGTCTGGGGCAACAGGATCAATTTGAAATTTAAATGCAATTGGAGATTGCTGAGGGGACTGCCAAATGTTCAGGAGCAGCCCAACCCCTTGGGCAAACAATCCCTTGCCAGGCGGAACTCACCCTCCAAAGTCCAGCAGTCAGAGGTGGTTGCAGACATGGAAAGGAGCCTCATGTCTGGATGTGGTAAATGCCTCACGTCCCTCAGCGCCATGAAGCAAAGCCTGTGAGCGCAAAAACTGCTGCAGCAATGGGTGGCAATCCCATGGCCATCCCAAAGGGCCAGCACACCGGAGCTAGGCTTGTGGTGCTGCCTTGAAGCTCTGCCAGCTGGCAGACTGAACATCATTGATGCGGCTTGCTGCAAAGCGGCCGAAGCCTCCACATCGGAATCACTAGCAGCAAGACTAAATGAGTCGGAAAAGCCGCAGACAAGTGAAAAAGGAAAAAATCCTATTCGAACTCAATCTAAGGACTGACTCAACCCAACATGGATATAGGATCCAGATAGGACAGCTCAAAGGAACGTCTGTCCAAAATTGGACCGAGTCAAAAAATGGGAGGACAGAAGGAGGAGGAGGCGTGTCCTTGTAAATTGAAGACTCAGTCCTATTGGATGACAGACAGAGCAACCCATGCCTGGATGCTATATCCACCAGAATAGAGAACAACAAAACCTATTTATAAGTAAACAATGGAAGAAGAAACAAAACTGTTATCAATCAACTCATCTATGAAAAGAACAGGGATTTTTAATAAATTAGAAAAATTAAAACTAGATTTAATCTATCTCCAAGAGGTTCACATTAAAAACCAATACAGTAAACTATTAGAATACCCCAAAATTGGGAAACTATATTTTTCACTAGCACAGCAAAAGGGGGTTCTATATATTAAAGAAACAATAAAGGCTAGACAAATCTTTGCAGATGAAGATGGGAGAATATTGATGGTGGAGGTAACAATGAATCAAAAACAGGTATTGTTGATAGCGATATATGCATCTAATAGTAAGGGAGCTATTTAAAGAGTCTTGTATTGCTTTCCTTAAACTTTCCTTAAATTTCATAAGAAAATTATAGAATTGGAATATGAAAATATATGTGTGGTAGGAGACTTTAATGCAATTGTAGATACGGAACTTGATGACAATTCACATTTTATATTTTTTATTATAATATGTACAATAGGTTGGATTCAAATGGAAAACAGATGCACAGATGCTCATGTAGCACCTACTGGCAACTTCTTAAAGCAACTGCATTGTTCCCTGGGACTAGTTACCTTCCCTTTGCAGCTGCACAAGAGAAAGGGAAAAGGGTTGTTTGCTTTAAAGAGCTGTTAAAAAGTGCTATGCTTCTCCTTTAACATCTGAAATGATACACAGGACTAATATACGAAGACTTCTGCAACCAATGATTAACAAACATGGTTTATGATGTACATAAGATTGAGCATTTGGGCATGTATGTTCCCACTCCTCCTCCTCTTTAGGCATAGGTTTTATGAAGGGATCTAAAATATCTTACTGCTTTTATACAACTAGAGTTTCTAGTTACAGATGACTTGTTACAGAGACTGGCTATTAAATTCGAATTTGATACTGGATTGTTTGTCTTAAACTTGCTAGGATTGCCACTCATTTAAAAAAATACTTAATAAAAATAATAGGTAATTATAGACAAGTAACCATTAACCACAACTGCTTCTCAGTTAATATGTTACAATATTCTGGAACTGTAGATTATGGTCTCAGACTTGTCGATAATACCCATCTCTCAAAACATTTTACAGCCCCACCCCAAGCAAATACTGAAGATTAAAAACTTTGCTCTACTGGAGAAACTAGTTTGAACACTGTGCCCTGAACCAAGGAGGTTTGTTAGGAAGTGTGTGACAAACAAGACCAGCTAAACTAGATACATTTCAGGAAAAAATATGAGTTTTATTTCTCAGGCAAGGAGAGGCAGGAATCTTGATTTATTCAATGTGAACTTCTTCGTTTAAAAGACTTGCATGGCTGCTCATATTATAGAACAACAGTGCAGTTCCAAATAAGAACCCCCCAAAACTAGCCACAGGTTCTCATCACTTTCTACCCCGGTGCCTGGAATATCAGACTTCTATAAATGTGCAAAGGGTCAGAATTCTGAGTTGGAAATTGAGAAGCATTTTAAAGTCCAAATATGTAGTCAGAGCTCTTATACGTTGAAATACTTCAAAATAGACAGTTAGGACTAGAGCTGATAATCAAATCTTGTTTCAATTTAAGGAAAGCAATACAAGACTCTTTAAATAGCTCCCTTGCAACAGCCAGATGAGGAAAGCAAATAATAGCCAACATTCACAAAGAAAGAAGAGCAAGACATATTAATAAGAATACATCTGGATTTTAAATAGTTCAAAGTCAGGCCACCATCCATATTCCTGAGTACTGAATAAATTAGTAGAGATAATTTTTTTATTCAGTGTTTTTTTAGGAGGCTAAAATGAGGATAATAGTTACACACAAGAATTTTAAAAACATACTAATCAGTAGAGACTGAAACTAGAAAATAATCAAAACGTATGCCCCCTTAATTTGTTTCCAGTTCTGGTACAACAGAATTAAAACATCTGTTTTTGAATTAAGATCACATAATTTGCTGTTTTTATAAAAGTATTGGGAAAAAGTTATCTTCCAAACTAGTTAGTTTCGTTAGTTTCGTTTATTGATTAGCCCATAGGCCAGTGATGGCGAACCTATGGCACGTGTGCCACAGATGGCGCGCCAGCTGATTTCAGCCTTGATTTTCAACTGTTTGTCACCCTACAGAGGCTTCAGGGCGCTTCCCTGAAGCCTCCGGAGGGTAAAAAACAGCCCAACAAGCAAACCGGAAGTCCGTTCCCAAACTTCCGGTTTGCCTGTAGGGCTGCTTTTTGCCTTCTGGAGGCTTCCCTGAAGCCTCGGGAGAGTGAAAAACAGCTCAACGGGCAAAACAGAAGTCCCGTTGGGCTGTTTTTTAT
>JANHFT010005461.1:23736-36171 GCA_032467955.1 Pseudoxenodon macrops
GGGTGCCCTGTTTTACACAAAAACGGCCCTGTTTCTGCAAAAAACAGGGCATGCAGAGGGGTTGGGAGGCCTGCAGAGGGGTTCTGGGGACTGGGGGAAGGCAAAAATGCCCCAATTTTTGTGAAAAATTGCCTGTTTTTTGGCCATTTTTCACCAACATGGGGACATTTTTGCTTTCCCTAGCCCCTAGGAACACTGTGCAGGCCTCCCAAACCCTCTGCATGCCCCGTTTTTGTGAAAAAGTGGCCCATTTTTCGAAAAAATGGGCTGTGGGGGCGGAGCTTTGGGAGGCAAAAAATGGCTGTATTCAATGTATAAGACACACCAACATTTCCACGCTCTTTAAGAGGGGGAAAAGATGAGTCTTATACTCCAAAAATACGGTACTTGCCTGGAGTTTTACAGTCAAGATAAGATAGCCTTTCTTCAACTGATGACGTCAAACATAGGACCCGCCACTCCTAAGGTGCTCTACTACTGTCTTATTTCAGTGGTTGATAGCATAAACCACAATGATACTAAAGATGACAACATGTCTTTCCATAAATCCTGTTATTAGCATTTGGTGTCATTAGTATTTGGGCACTGATGCCTGGTGCAAATATTTGTGTGATGGGATCATTAATGCACCTGTCATTATTGCCTCCATCCAGGTGCCCGTGATAGCAGAATAACTGGCATATTTTTAGGAGTTTAAAATATTACAATTTTATTTACTGGCTTGTGAATGTGAGTTCTCATGTCACCACCCTTTTCTGGTAGATTGTTTCCTATTAATAAGGGTTTCTATTGATCTCATCAGCCCTTCTAAGTATACAGTGCTGACTGATGACTAATTTTGGCTCCTGGATATTTTTTTCTTTGGTAGCAATCTTGTTATTAAGATTGTGTCCATGCCATTGCAGAGGCACACATTAATCTCTCAGTGTGTGGATAGGAAAAACCATCAGCTCTCCCCAGGCACTCTTGCTCCCTAACTTCCTCCGGAAGGAGAGAATAGGCTAAATGAATAGGTGAGACTTGCTTTAATGCAGCCAGGGTTCTGTCTGCTTAACAACCTTAAGATAAGATTGCCTGCAAAGATGATTGCTCTGTGACCTCT
This sequence comes from Pseudoxenodon macrops, assembly GCA_032467955.1. Lineage (NCBI taxonomy): Eukaryota > Metazoa > Chordata > Lepidosauria > Squamata > Pseudoxenodontidae > Pseudoxenodon > Pseudoxenodon macrops. The sequence goes on from JANHFT010005461.1 coordinate 24,839, forward strand.
TGGCCACAACTGTACAAGAATCATTTGCACATAAGAGCTATTGAACCAAGATGCTATTTGCTGGAGGGTAACCCATTCCTATTAATTTTGCCGCACTGCTCCTTGCTAGTGTGGCATTGAGTAATATACATACTGCGGGGGGGGGGGAGCGGGAGATACAGGTTGTCCTACATAGGACCATCATCCCACAACCACTCATGTGCACAACTGTTGGCCTTCTGGTTGTTTCTGGCCTATGCCACACTATTGGAGAGGGTGATGGGATTCTTAACATTAAACCAAAAAAATAAAAAAATGAAAACTTCCTGTCATTCAGAAAATGTTAATAAAGGAAATCCTTCAGAGGGGAGTTATTCAAGCCTAGCCTTACTTCTAATACACTGATTATATGAGCAAGGCTTTCTGTCCATATGACAGGATGCATTCAATCAACTTATTTTTTTACCCACCTTGCTCAGAGCAGAGTTTTTGTAAACTAGGCCTGAGCAATTTTTCTCCGGGGTGGGGTGGGAAACAGGACGGATGGACAAATGGAGATGGCACTTAGCAAAGCCATAGCCAATGCTTCTACATCCCTACTGAAAGCCAAGATCACCTGGTTTGCTTTGGTGTTGATTGGTAGATTGAACGCATGGCTTAAGAACTATATGAAGGCTGCTTCTCATGAAACAGACACCCTAGGAAGGCCACTTGGAACTAGATCGGTACTAAGTTAAAATACTCACTTCATATTTCTCAGCTAGCATTTGATATAACAGTGAAAAGTGAGTATCAGTGGCTAATTTGCATGCATATGATCAACTTGCCATCTGGAACAGTCATCACAGAGAGGCAACTGCAAGCAGCCCTCAAATACTACTATTTTTGTATGAGAATGAACTATAAAGTAGGGGGGGGAACTACAATCTACTCTGTATCATCACAGCAGAAGTGTTATGGTTCAGATGGATAGCTTTATATACTTTATATTTCAATACTTGTTATGTGGGAGAAGGAGAATTATATCAGAGTTCTCCCTCCTTCAACATGCCACTTCTATTGTTTGCAGATGAGTTTTTGCTTCTTATTACAGATTAAATTTACCGTTACATACCCATGCAGTTCTCCAAAGAAGTATCGGTGCCTATTCGGACGTCATCAATGGCAATGTCTCCTGAATGCCCATTGTTTATGGTGCCTTCAAATACAATCTAGGAGTGAAAATAGACAGAATAATAAATCCACAAATCGCCCTTGCATATTTCAAAGTAAGGGATTAAAATTATCAGATTTTTTTAGTGTTTAGAAATTTCCAACTGACAAAAAAGGTACTAAAGCTCAAGAGAACCCCTGAAATGTATCCATTGCTACCAATTCCCCAAAAGTTAAATAGCTTTTTATTTTACTTTAAAAGTTACTTGGAGTGGAAATAAATATTTGCTGCCCACCATTCTTTTTGACCAACTAGAGGCTCAGTGTCTTCAGCTTTTCCTAATCCATTCTAGCTCTCTTCACCTTTCTCCAGCTTTTGACATCCGGCAGAAATTTAGTGCTTTATTTAAATTACGGTAGTGCTTTAATTAAATTTTACATTATTTCTCCGATAAGACACGAACCAGTGCAAAAAATAATCACCTTCCGGGGGCTAATAAAAACTTTACCCTAACATAATCTTGTATTTGGTTCTAAAATTACTGTAGTTTTAACAATTTCATATCATGTATTATTTATGCATTTATAGTTTAATATTTGCAAACTGCGTAGAGTCCAGTAGGTCTGAATAGTGCATAAATGGCATTAAACAAATAAGGAGATAAGTGCTATGGCTGATTTGTTGATTTGGAAATACAGAACTTGAGCATAAGCCTCAAAATACATATATATCTGGTGGGCAAACACCAGAGAACATAATTTGTTTTCATTGTGGTTCTTCATCTTGGCTCCCCTCTCAGGTCCAGCTTGATTAATCTTCCAAGAAAGTAGCATGGAATTGGGAGTGTGGTGAGATGAAATCTATGGGCAGTTTCCATTAAGTTTGGGCAGTGATAAGACTCATGGAGAGACTCTGGCAAAGAAGCAGGAACTCTAAAATGTCAAAAAAAGATCCCAAATAGGTCGCCTGGACTTTGGATCATATTCAAGTACTGTTTTCTTACTGACTATGAATGAGTGGTTTGAACCCCATATTACCGTAATTTTGTACAAGAAACTGCAAAGAGAAGAAAGAAAACCAAGCAAACAAACTAAGAACTTCATTCTATATTCCAGCTAATTTTGCAATATAGGCAAATATACCTGTCAGGTTTAATTTCCACGCTTTATTTTAAAACTGAGACTGGCATTTTCATCAAAATGCTTCAGTGTGGTGAAGGGAAACAGAATGCGGATTAGTGGAAAGCAATAGAGTAGGGAGGGAACGCTTCTGAATTGTTGGGGGGAACAGCAAATACAGATAGAAAAGAAGTTTCTGACTTTATATTCATATCAAATTTAAATTGCTTTAATAATTATTTCTCTTCCTAAGAAATCCTGGATGCTGCTGCATATCTGTCAAGGTTAGACTATTAATCTCTGATAGAGCATTTAAAACATCCTACAAAGCAAAAATTGTAGGAATTTTCAGTGGGGGGGAAACTGGGTGGTTAAATAGTACAGATAGTCCTCGACTTACAACCACATTTGAGGCCAGGATTTCCATTGCCAAGCAAGACAGTTGGTTAAGTGGGTCATGCCAAATTTTACAACATTTTTTTGCCACAGTTGTTAAGCAGATCACTGCAGTTGTCAAGTGAATCATGTGGTCCTTAAGTGAATCTGGCTTTCCCTATTGACTTTGCTTGTCAGAGGTTGAATGGGAATGTGGTCAATGGTGATCCCATGACCATTTGCTGCAAGCATTGTAAATATATTTTGTTTGCCAAGCTCCTGGATTTTGATTACGTGATTGTAGGGATCCTGCAATGATTGTAAGTGTCGGACCGGTCATAAATCGCTTATTTCAGTGCCATTGTAACTTTAAAAGGTTGCTAAATGAATGGTTGTAAGTCAAGGACTACCTGTATAAAACAATTTCAGTTTATAATGCAAGCTTTCATCATAACTAGCATTCTTCTTCCAACAAGCAATTGGGGTAAGTTTCAATGCTGGATTGCAAAAAAGATTAAAGCATCAGGCTAGAAACCAGCAGACCACATGCTCTAGTCCTGGCTTTAGGCATGAAGCCTGCAGGGCTGGTCACTCTCTCTCAGTCCTAGGAAGAAGGCAAGGGCAAACCTCACAATGCCTCGCTAAAAAAACTGCAGGGACTTGTCCAGACAATCACCAGGAGTCAGAAACTTACTCTAAGGCAGTGGTTCTCAACCTGTGGTCCGCGGACCCCTGGGGGGCTGCAATGTTATTACAGGGGGTCCACAAAGGCTTCATGCTGTCTGGTGCTTTAAATCTTGAATTAAGTCTTGCTGGTCTGTGGCCACGATTTGTGGCCACAAAAGGTATTTAAAAGAGGTCTGTGGTGAAGAAAAGGTTGAGAACCAACTGCTCTAAGGCATTTATCTTTCTAATTATCTATCTGCCTGCCTCTATCTATTCCAAGGGCATCTGCAAGGTGCTGATAAAGCAGACAGCATAATGGCCATGACTGCATGATGCATGTCAAAAAGGAATAGGGTTTTGACTAAATGTTTTGGCTGCCATCTTGACTTTTTTGACCCATTCCTGTGGACTATTCAGAATTTATACACAGCTGCACTATTGCTTAAAATGTCTGAAAACATGTGGCCCACTTTGGAGCTCTTGTCATAATCGCTCCCTTCCCCCCTACAAGTAGATGTGCAATTTCTTTCTATGTTTCTCCAGTGTGGACTCCAGGCTCTTAAATAATTATAGCAATCTAGGCAAACTCTTAAATTCCTGCTTCCTCCAATATGCACTCACATTTACTTCTTACAGGTTTGCTTGACAAGCTACATGATCATCATCAGAAAATAGGGGAGGGAAAAACAGTCACAAAGGTAGAGTTACCAGATCTCTACCTCTGCAAACATCTCAGTGATCGCAAAAAGCAGAAAATACATAGAGAAAACTCTATCTTTTTGTTGCCTTCTGCTGGTGATCGTGATTTTTGCAGTCCCCATCTAGCAAGAAGCAGAGAATCTTTTAAGGATGTAAATGACAATAAAATAAACCCAGAGCTAAGCTATATATAAAATAGGCAAAATCCAAGTAGCAAATACACGATTGTTCAGTTACTATAGCAACATGGAAAACAAAATGGAAGAGGGAAAGCTCTTATGAAAAATATTTTCTTTTCCTTTTTTAATGAGGAACGAAACATGGTCTCTTGAAATCTGGGAGATGAATGTGTAGTGATGCTCAATCTCAATCCACACCTTAACATGCTCACCTGATATTCTGTATCGTAACTAGGCAGAAGAATCCGGCCTTCTCTCCACTCCTCCCCTTGGTCTTCCCTGATGATCCACAGTGGTTTGTTTTCATGCGTTGCCTCCCGCCGCACCTGCAGCATAGTCCCACTCCCTCCAGAGAGCTGGTACCAAAACATCAGGCACACAGCACTCCTGGGCAAGAAGACAGTGGGACTGATCAGCCGAGCATGTTGTCCTTCTCTTCTTGCGCTGCTTTGCAACCTCAAATAACTCTTGCCATCTGCTGAAGAAGATTAATCCTAATTAGAATTTGCAATAGATATGGCAATCTATGGTTATTAGCTCTAGCTAATGAGAAATTCAACCATGAATAGCAAGAAAGTACATGGTTCATAATTTCAGCATGATGTAGAAAAAGAGGTCACTCAATTCCTGTCCTGCTCCACACTGCTATAACATGAGGAGAAAACTTAACACTTAAATGTCAGTTGAAGAAAGCATGCATTTTAAATAAAGCATTGGGTACTCTCCAAAAAATACTGTGTTTAGACGACTAGAAGAAGCTGCTTCCACAGGAACCTGCTTACTCATTATGATATCCTAGAAAAAAATATTTTTGCATCCTATTCTATTTAATTATTCATTTCTTAGGGATAGCACCAGATTTAGGATTTTCTTCATTTGGGATCTTTTGCAGATGTTTAAGTTCATCTCATTTCAAAGACATTTTTTGTAAAAAGAAGAATAGTATTAATTTTGGAAGACGTACAACTCATTCTCCACTTCTCCAATCTCCATATTTCAGTCTATATTAAACTGCCTGGTATCATTTGATCTTGGCAGTACAGAAATACTTGTAACAAAAGAAAATGTTTTTGTATTTGTCCCTAAACATTTTAGTTTTTTTTCTTCTATATCATTTACATACTTTTGCATTTGCTTTTATTTAACTCTAACCCTAACATAATCTTGTATTTCAGTATTTTCTCAATACCACATTGAAAGTTGACTGCTAAAAAGTGGTCTATCAATTAACAAAAGCATTACACATAAAAGAGGTAACAGACAATAATTCCTCCAAAACTACCAATGCATATGCTGGATTCATGCCTTGGAAAGCATCTTTACTGACTTCTTGTTTGGGAATAAGGCCACTATGAAGTCTTCTTGCTTATTCATCACAATCCTGCAAGGTTATTTACAATTTTGCTGAATCACAAATATATTTTCATGGGATTTACACATTGGGGAAACTTCATCTGATAAATATTTGCTTCTCATATGCGTATCTTTAAAAATATGCTATTAATTTTCTACAGAGATAAGTTTAAATGTGTTTGTAGGCCTATGACAGTTAATATATTTGTAGAATATTGATAATGGAGTATACACTAAAGACTGAATCCCACACATATTTTCATAGGAAAATGCCCCAATGTGTACAACAGGTTGCACTATTTAGAACATACTTATATAAGAGAAAATATCTGAGAAACGATAGCCCTGTACCTGAAGAATGAACCAAAGAAAATAATATGGAGCTGTGTAGCCCTTCAGATATGAAACCGAAAAAGTACCTCAGAGCTTGTGGGTGGCAGACTGACAGTGGGGACATGAATGTGACTCTTTTTTCTCCAAGTCCTTCAGACAATTGTTGCACATCCCTACCAGTGGTGAAATCCATTCTTTTTTACTGCCGGTTCTGTAGGCGTGGCTTGGTGGGCATGGTGTGGCTTGGTGGGCGTGGCAGGGGAAGGATACTGCAAAACTTAATATTTCCACTAACGGTTCTCCAGAACCTGTCAGAACCTGCTGGATTTCACCCCGATCCCTACTAAACTATACACAAATCATTGTTAGGTAGACTAATCTTAAGAAGAGAGGCATCCACCAGATGGATAGAAAGATAGGACATTGTCGTGCCTGAGACAGAGGTGGCTATCTATTTCACCAACAGCCATAAGCACAAAAAACTCCTGATCAAGACACTTGAAAAGCTTAAGACAAACGACTGACATAATTAGGACAAGTGAAAGTGCTATAATTGGCAAGGAAAATTGAGCCTGTAATCATGGCATTATCAGTGTGTGTCCGTGTGCATGCACATGTTCATATTTCTGTCTTTTATTTGCTACTCTGTTTTTAAGGTAGACACTCGTGAGTACCTGCTTGTCATTCACTATGCTGACATTACAACCAGTGGAGAGAGGTTCCCCCTGCCCCCACTTAATAAGCAATAAATACTTCACAATCTGGACTAGCAGAAAATTTAACTGACGGTTCTGCTCCTGCTTCCTCCTCCTCCTTCTCTTTATATTTGCAAAGATTAATCCTCAACGTCAAATATCAAGATGAAGCTGCTATTGGGGATCTAAGCAAAGTGATTCAAACATGGTAACAGATGCCAAGAGCAAAGGTGACTAATTTGAGTTGAAAGAAAAATTTGGTCTCTCGAGGCCCTTCCCAACTTTTACCTACCTAAGCAGAGCAGAAACATGCCCTAGCAACGTTTTTTCCTTCCAAGCCCACATGACATTGCTTTCATCTTGTTCTCAGACCTTGACTGTTACAAGCTTAAGATGCCCTTAGCTATATCAGTATTAAAAAAAATAAAAAAAATAAAAATGTATTTTCTCCTTATTTTGTTCCCAAGGTTAGAATCAAAACACACAAAATCTATTGGGCTTTGTTACCCATTCTTTTGAAAGGAAGTAAGGAAATACAGTGAAACAGAGGTAATAGAAGTAGGATAAGAATCAGCAGTGAGATCTGCAAATTTGATGCTGGTATCATTTTCAGTCAACTCAAGAATGGATGGACTACACTAACTCAGTAGTGGGGAAAGACCCTCCAGTAGCATTGTGGCAGTTAGCAATGTGTGTGTTATCTGTGATTTGTTTTCTCCAAACACTCTATCACCTCTTCGATATGCCGAAATTAAAGTAATGGAGAGTAAATAGCTTATTTAAATGTTTGGTTGCCCTGAGGCAAATACTCAACTTTCCTATCCCAACGCCATGTTAATAAAAGTGGACTAGCTTTGGGATTTTAGTTTTTTAAATAATGGTTAGAGTGGGGAGAAAAAAAGAAATATTGGGTTGGTTTGCTGATGTTTTAGAATGAGAGTATCCAGTACAAACAGCCTGGTAATAATGCAAACCCTAAAGCAAAATTAATGGAAGAGAATAGCTTCTAGATGTTTGCCCTGTACAGGCGGAGAAAGAGAATATTGTTTTCACTATAAATAGAACTCACATTTGATACACAGCACTCACTGGAACTATTTCATAATGGCTTTATAGCTTTGCTACAATAAACCTACTTATCTGAGCTTTTGTGTTTTGGGCAGGCAGTCTTGAACTTTTTACCTTGCTGTTGAAGGAAGCATGACACTTACTGTATTGTGTATGAATGCTGTATCCTCCTATGTCATGCTAATGTTGATCTCAGGATATATTTAACAAACCAAAAAGCTATGCGTGTGGATTTTGATGCTACTTTATAGGAAGAGTACTGGCTTATGTGTTTTATTTATTTATGTAATCAATGTATATAGCCACTCACTCACCACACAATTCAGTACAATGTACATAATTAATAAACTATAATAAATTTAATTAAAACACATAATAAAAGAAGGCATAAAATGTAGACCAAGCCAGAAAATACTATATAACACGTAAAGTGCCGAGAAAAGCCGATCCAATGGTCATTCCATGCACAAGCCCAATGCTGAAGGGGAAAAAAAACCCAGGCCTTAATGCCTTTCAAAAAAACAGACAGGGTCAGAGTCAGCTGGATTTCAGGGAGGAGGCTGTTATAAAGACAGGCACAGCAATGGAGAAGGCCTGTCTCCTAACTCCTGCCAGAAGATAATGCCCAAGCAATGATTCCTGGAGCATAGCAAACATGTCAGAACTTGCTGGATGGACAGAAATAATCAAAATAGAGTCCTAAGCCTGGCCCTGTGTTGCTTTACCGATAATCTGCTAGTACATTTAATTAAATGTTGGTATTATTAGCAGAGTAGTAGTAGCAGATGTTTCTTTTGTTTTGCTGTGGTAATGTTGCTGAATGCTACTCCTCGTGCAATGCCAGCTCCCATTTTGCAGCTTACAAAATTTATACTTTTGAAAACATTTAAAGAAATAGCCTATCATAGCAGCAGTTAGGTTAGTATACCTGGGAGGTGTTAACTACCAGCTAATTTTAAAAAAGCAAAAAACTGATGAGATGATTGTCCTATATCAGGGGTGTCAAACTTGATTCCATTGAGGGCCACATCAGGGTTATATTTGACCTCAGGGGGGCTGAGTGGGCATGGCTGGGGTGGGCATGACCAGCTTGACATCCTGCAGCTCTCTGCCAGGGAAAATATAGCCCAGGGAGGCTGCATGCAACCCTCCTGAGCTCCATTTTCGCTGGCAGAGGGCTGCAGAAGGCTGTCACAGCCAAAAATGGTGCCCAGAAGGCCCTCGTGAGCTCCATTTTTGCTGGCAGAGGCATGCAGGCCAGTCCTTCACTGTTTCCAGGGTGGCCCCACGGGTCAGATCTAAGCACCCTGTGGGATGGATATGGCCTGTGGGACTTGAGTTTGACACCCTGTCCTATATGCTTGATGCAGCATTTCTGAGTGAGAACAGAATTCTCTGTTCTATTGGTTACTTAAAGTATTATTTGCAATGTCTTTTAATCAACTCTCTTTCACCAGTCCTTCTGCAATTATTATTATTTATTATTGGCTGGTCAATAGTAATCTGTACGATCTACTAGTACTCTTACTATTGTGACCTTGAGATGAAACAAGAGAGGGAAAGAATGCCATTGAATTCTCATTATTTTCTATAGACAGAACACTTGGAACATTTCAACTTCTATTACATGAGAGGATATTCGCTGTTTCTTTGTGTGTGCGTGTGTTCCATCAAAGCACAACCAAATTGAGGTTTCCAATGGAACATTCTATGTAAGCTGTTTTGTTTTGAACTCAAAACAAACCAAATCTTCACTTTGTGCAAAACTTCAATTGGAAGCCTACTTTCTTATTGTATAATGGAATGTAAAGGGCAACTCACAATATTTCTAATTTAATAATATGGCTCAAAGATTGTAGAATTGCTTGTGGCTGATTTAATTAGTAGGAATTACAAATCAGCTTTCCCCACAGAAAGCTAGGAAATTCAAGATTCATACAGTTTATTTGTTTTATTTAAATATGTATATTAATATACCTGGAATGTCCACTTAGGCCAACATATTTAACCACCTGCTCAGTGCAAGAATCCAAATTAAAGCTCCCAATTCTACATCCCAACTCCAGTAGAAGAGAATACATTGAAAAACAGTCCACGCTAACCAAATGACAAACCAGCCTCCCAAAAGAAGAGCTGCAATAAGAACATTATTTAAATAGGTACAAAGGCACTGCAGCAACCCAGAACACCAGAAAAAGAAAACAGACTGCCTATGCAATATCTTCCAACAAAATGGATACTGACACAACTTTATTAAAAACTGTTTGACTACTCAATCCACTACAGCAGAATCAACACAAGCTATGAAGGGATAACACTACCATACTTCAAAAACATCTGAGAAACAGAAAGAGATTCCATGTGAATTACAATCATGCAGCATCATGGCATCACCACAGGACACAAACCAACTAAAGTGCTGCAAAACATCTTAGGTAAACAAAAAGACCCATAGAGATAAATCACATTTACACACCATTCACGAGACAATAAAAAAGCTAGGAAGGAAATAGAAAGACCAGAACACATCTTCTCCAGCAGTCTACACCCAGATTAATACTAGCAAGTAGAAAACAATACGCTAACAGAGAGCAAATTCCACATTCGCTGTTAACTGGTTGGGTAATGAAATCTGAAAGCAAACCACCAAGGTCAGAGAACATCCAGAACTCCATTAAGTATCTCTGAGAAACTTCAACAGAATTTCCAGGGCATTTCACAAAAAATAAGTATTTATTTATTTATTTATTTTTATTTATATATCAAACTTCTTAATTGCCCAACTCCCTCAGAGAGGGGATCTACGTAAAATATACAAATAGCTCAGATCTTCAACAAAGGCAAATTCTTTGAACATAAATATTCATTTTCACTTGTCAATCAAGTCATTTTAAGGTCTTGTATTTCACTGGCATTTTTACACCCTCTACATAATAGGGCTCACATACTGTAACTGAATACTCCTCTAAACATACATATACTAAATCCCACTCTAAAAAGCAGACCAAGCCTAAATACCCACAACAATGTAGATATTAGGGAAGGAAGTTCCAACTTTGTTATTGTCCTTTTAGAAGCTCATTTTTCATGTTAAAGGAACATTTAAATTTAAACTGCCACTGTGTATTGTACACTGATACAATGCAAATTATATTTAAAAATACACCAGAAAGGAGTGAAAATTCCTCAATTTTCCTGGCATACTGTCTCTATTATCCAAACACTAAAAGATGCTTCCAAGGTTTAGTGAACTTTACATATACTGTACTAGAATCAAGACAAGACAAATATGGGTGTCCTGGGACCCTATTGAAAAGAGTAAGCGTCATTGCAGTAGACGCAACCAGCCATATCCTGGATTGTAGCTATTTCCACTAACAAACAAACAACAGCATTCTTACTAAATTAGTACTGAACCTTGGAAAGCTATTCTTCCATAAATTCAACTGCTCAATATATAACATAAATATTTCCTTATCTTAAATGACCTGATACATCTTATAGTGGCCAAATTCAAAATGGTGACAGCTTTATCTTTTTAAATATTTGAAAATGATTGTGTTAGCCTTTCTGTTTCTATTTTCTTTATAAGACAACATTTAACTTCTTCAAACTATCCTTTACAGCAGTGTTTCTCAACCTTGGCAATTTTAAGATGTTTGGACATCAACTCCCAGAATTCCCCAGCCAGCTTTGCTGGCTGTGGAATTCTGGG
>JANHFT010005461.1:36271-61533 GCA_032467955.1 Pseudoxenodon macrops
TTCCCTCCCTCCCTTCCCTTCTCTCCCCAGCTTGTCCTCCCTCCCTCCCACATTTACTTTAGAATTCTTGTTGGCTTCTCTGCTGACTTAAAAATAAAAAACAATAGGCACCATGTGGGTCATGGCAAAAGTGAGGCAGGATATGCAGATGTATGTGAAAAGTGCCATGGGAGAGGGTTTGTTGAAGGTTTAGTGTAGGTTGGAAGGATACCTGGGGTTGTGTAGTCAAAGAGGGTGCATGAGGGTATGGCATGGGTTGGGAAGATACTCAGGAGCACACAAGAAGTACCACATGGATGATGAGCGCATGCAGGGATGTGGCATGGGTTGGAAAAGGTATAAGGGAATATGCAAGTGGCCAGTTTGGTGCAAATGTAGGTAGGGGAGACTTACCTGAGCAACTTGTTACCTTCTATACTGGCTTCTCCATTGTCAATGTTGTCTATTGTCGAGCAAAGCCAGCAGGGAGTGTGAACAATTATGATCAAGTTTGTATTTCCTGCCATTAGCTTCCTAAATGATTTAACTGGCAGGGAGCATTGGAAATGAGAGTCAGCTGACCATGGCTGACTGTGGTGGTGCACCACACTAAAGAAGCCACAAATTTGCCAAATTTCAATCCCATGGGATCATGAATCCAGATTACGGATGCATTTTATAAGGTAGCCCGTGTAAAATATATTGATTCAAAAATGTTGATATGTGTTGTACCATTTCACCCGATCGAAGGTTAGAAACAGACAGGAGAGTTGTAGTAGTATATAGATGGTTAAGGCCTTCCACTAGAAACTGGGAGGCAGAGCGAGTTCTAGTCCTGCATTAGGCCCAAAGCCAGCTGAGTGACCTTGATCTAGTCCAGTGTTTCTTAACCTTGGCAATTTTAAGATGTTTGGACTTCAATTCCCAGAAAGGGGAATTCTGGGGGTTGAAGTCCAGATATCTTAAAATTGCCAAGGTTGAGAAACACTGCTTTACAGGAATATCCTATGTTTTAAATGCTATTGTATCTCTCCAGTTATCTCAATTATTCATTTAGTTTGCTTGTCTATGGTGAATTTGGGACAAGCCTAGCAGCGAAGATTTTATATCTTCCTGCAATTATTGCCTATTGTGCAGAAACGTATAGTGAAGATGCTGAAGGGTCTAGAATTTCTAAGTAGTCTACATCCATTCAGCAAATTATATTTTCAGCAAAACTCACCTGGATAGTACCACAAAAATTATGTGGAAAAACATTTATTCATCTAAATGTTCTACATTCTGTTAAATGATCAATGTACAGTGCTTAAACTGGACTCATTTCAAGATGAAAGAGATGCCACATAACTATACCTACTTGAGTTATCCGGATACCCCACACTGGCCTTTCTATCAACCTGCTTTCCATAATTCCCTGCCTTCAAAAGTGAGTGACAGCCACAGTGATGAGATCTCAGTTTCTAAGAAGTAGATTTTTCAAAAGCAAAATTGCTCCTGGGCACTTATCTTCTGTTGAAATTAATAGATGTCAAGTTCTCAAGTGTCACTCTGGCATCAAAATCGCCACATTCACACAACCCATATAATAATGCAGACCTCTTCATTAAAAACATATAATCACAGTGTCTCTGGATTTAAAGGAAGTATATCAAGAGCACCAAGTCAAATTTGTCCACACAATCTGCTATTTTTCTGACTTTCCTGCCAATATGGCCAATACAAGAAAAACATTTCAAAGTATAGAGCACAACACTGACTTGAAAGCATCACTAGAGGTAGAAATCAGCAGCCAGAGCTGGACTCATCTGACCTTGTGAACCTCTGGATATCTGTCCAACCATACTGACCTCTATCAGCCAGCCTGTTTTAATAAAGCAGGCGCCCTCTCTTCATACAGAGACACACATCAGAAGTGAGCTCCGGCTCATTAAAAACCAAATACCGCTTTTAAGCATAGTGGAAATTTAACATGCAACCAACCAACAATAAACATACAATTAAACTGAAACATTTAAGTTTAAAAAAAATACCTGTGAAAATTAGTTTGAGCCTGGCATTAAAAAGAAAGTGTCCCATGATACTCATCCCTAAGGCCAGATATTTTTTATAGTTTGTAAAAATATTTCTCCCATAGAAAGAACAGAGAGAAAGGTCTCCTCCAGTGATTTTAATAGAATGGAAGATTATACTGGATGACCCAATTATAAAAAAATAGAAGAGGGATTTTCCCCCCCAATCCACTTTTCCAACATAACACACCATTTCAAAAATAGCATTTTTATGCAAAATATCCCCAAATAAAATATTTCTTATTCACTGTAGTTTTGTTTTTCTCTGCTGTTTCTAGTTCAATAATAAAAATTTGATGCTCAATGTCCAAAATTAGACATAGCTTTCAAGATTATATCCTACGTTATGTAAAGCCATAACAAACTGGCAGTTTTATTTTGATGCCTTTCCCAACAAATTCCAGCTAATTAAGTCCTATAATAAGTAAAAGAATTGAAAATGACTAGCTGCTGGGCAATCCATCTCCCCACTTTAGAGAGTGGGGCAGTGATTGGAACTGACATATATAGGGCAAGTGGCAAAGAAGCAAGAAAGACCTAATTCAGTCTCTCTCATCATTTTCTGGATGCTGCAATGAGAAGAGAAAAAAAACACCACAGGGATTGTGTTAAAGATAAAAGATACCCATTAATACCATTACAGAATATTGCAAACATGGCCCCCCTTCCCTCAAATAAAATTCTGCTCTCCTTTCTTTGTTCTTGTTACAAGCCTGGAGAGAACTTCATGGAAAAATAGTGGTGAGGAGAATTGATGGCTCTGAAACCAAATGTTAATGGAGCAGGCAAACACTGGAAAAGAAATAGAAGCAAGAGTGGCTGACTAGAAACCAGGGAAAAGGAAGAGTGCCTGTGTCTTCTAACACTCCCCAAACACATTACTGATCATACCCACAGGTCATACCTGACTTCAATGCCAAAAACTAATAAATGGCAAAATATTAGACATTTTACACATCTTGAAACTTTGGTGAAATGGGATCAGTTTAAAAAGGTCGTCACATCTCATGACAACTTAAGCCTGTCTCATTGATGGGCTGGAGAGGAGATGAAGACAGGACAGCATGACCAGGAAGAGAGGCCACAATCGCCAAGGGCAAGTGGAGACAGGGCCTAAGTAAACAGTAATGGGCACACCAGATGGCTTTGGGGATAATCACCATTTCTTCCCCAGAGCCAGACTGCTGTCCATTGCTTCTCCACATGGATAGATGCAATGTTAGTGCCCCGTCATCAAGCCCAGAAAAAGGAGAAGACTGACAAGGGGGTATACTAACATTCTACAATTTTTTTAATCTATTGAGAGATGTTTGTTACTTTCTGTTGCTATCAAACATCCCTTTGCATATAGCAATGCAATCCCCTCTGCATCTGAATTTCTATGTTCCTTCTCTGTAGCTGTTAGATGAGGCAGGAAGAGTTTGAAACTGGCAATATGCCTATCATAGAGAGAAAAGGGGCTCTGAAATAAGCAGCCTTAATAAGAAATGGAGAGAATACCTTATACGAATGAAGGCAAATTATGTGTCGCAGGATAATGATGTGAGATCAAATGTTGGTCAGTCACTGGGACCAGAGATAGAAGACCTTGTAGTCTCACTTACACCAGCTTCTTCTGTTCACCCCAGAATTTGTGGGCATCTTCAGTGACATTAACATATAACACCCAAACCTATTCTTTGGGCATCCCATTAAGAGCTGTTTGGCACACAGCCAAATCTTGTTTGATATGCTGAGATACCGAATACTTTCGGAGAGATTATTATAAAGGAGGCAGCAGACATTACCTATTTTTATGTGAATTTAGAATTGATTCAGTGGCTCACTCTAATGGATGAAGGAATATAATGAAGACCTAGTGGCCAAATAAGCAAGATCCACTGAAGAACTGATTGGTTCCACCAGGAATTTATATTTTTTGATGTTAATTGGAAAGGAAGCAATCAGTACCAAAGAGAAGGAGCCATTCGAAATGTGTGGGAAAAATAAAAATCTCTCAGGCACTAAACCGCTTGAGGAAGGAGTTTTAGCAGAAGCTTCTGATCAATGTCTTTGGGATCAGTAGCATTATTAACTCCCCCGCCAGCTCTTTGATTTTAGGAAAAGGATCTGTTCTTCGTAAAGAGACAGGAGATAAAGCTGGAGCTGAACTGGCATCAAATGTTCAAAAGGGTGACCCTGAGGGATCAGTTCTGGCATTTCTGCTTCCTGCTGCTGCCTTTGGAGCAGGGGTCTCCAACCTTGGCAACTTTAAGACTTGTGGACTTCAACTCCCAGAGTTCCTCAGCCAGCTTTGCTTTTGAAGTCCACAAGTCTTAAAGTTGCCAAGGTTGGAGATCCCTGCTTTGGAGTGCCTGCTTTGCATGGATCTTCATGAGAGCATCTGGATTCAACTGAGCTAGGACAATAAGAATATACAAATCACTATTGCTCAGCAAACCACAGCGTAACTAATGTTTCTTGATAAATTATGAGTTGGTCTTCCTTAGCAGCATTCTGGAAAGCCAAACAATTTGGCCAACACAGATATCTGTTTTCTGCCAATGAGGTGTCCTTGGCAACATTTACCATAGCACAAGTAAGACATTTCTGTCATTCAGAACAATGGACTTGTCTCTCAAGGTCATAATGTGTAGATCTGGCCTCTGCAATACCCAGCAAGGAAAATGGATGCAGCAGCAGAGATGGTACCATCTCCGCCTACATAAAGCAAATTGAGATGCTCTCCGTTTAATCAACTTTTTTTTTAACAGTGGGCTAATAATATGGATTTTAAATTCCATCAGACAGAAAAAGTGCAAGGGATACAATCAACTATGTCTGAAAAAGATCCCCTACACCTCAACCTTTCATTTTTCCCCTTAACACTCAGGAAAGCTAAGGAACGTTTCAGATTTAGTAATGGAGGAAACCATTGACTGAAGGTAAAAAGCTTATTTAGTTGCTTACCTGAGTCAATGCTTTTAACTTGCTTCCAATCTGCTTCTATGAGATCCTTTTTACTTTGCAATAGTCTTGTTTGAATAATGCTGACTCAGTCTTTCATAAATGTAATATTTAAAGCCAGATGGGTATCTTGTCTCACAGGGAACTTTCTCAATCAGATTACCTGTTAATTTACTTGCCAAGTCACTGCCATTTTATTTTCTAAATAAAAAATCTATATATCAGCCAAATCAAGGGAGACTTAAAGCACTGTGGTCTGCATAAATTCAAGCTTTTAATCCAATTTGGGGAAGCCAATAAGATGATCACTGGCCTATCATATCTTTTAATTATGCCTGATTTTCATGAAAGGCACTGTAACTACAGCTACTTCCAAGTTCAGCTGAAGATAGTCTGCTGAATACCTTGAACAATCTTCCTCACTGCCTATGCCTTGAAATGCACTAGATATGAATCTGAATTATATGCATTCTAGTATTGCTGACAGATTACCCCCCTTCCCATAGAGTAGAAAAGTTTTTATTCTGACCAACAGAAGGTCATTAGTTCTTTTAACAAAGTCTCACTCTCCCTGACTGTCTTCAAACTTCAAAGGCATGCTTTGTTTGATGAAGTTTCATACAAAACACTTAAAGGCAATCAGCCCCTTCCCCTATGATTAGACAAAGCAGGAAATGGCCATATTGCTCCACTTCATGTTTCTTTAAGTACTTTTCTGGCACCTTTAATAACTGGATGAGGTTTTTGCATGTGCACTGCACATGCATAGAAGTTTGTCCCAACTTTTTCAGCTCCTGGAACTGACTTGATATTTATGTGCCATCAAATTAAGGGAACTAGGTATGTCTAGCCTGATGAAGAGAAGGTAGGGGCAATGTGACAGCTGTCTTCTGGTACTTGAAGGGCTCTCACAGAGAAGGAATGATCAACCTATTCTCCAAAGCACCGGAAGCTAGGATAAGAAGCAATGGGTGGAAGCTCATCAAAGAGAGATCCAACCTAGAAGTTTCATGACAGTGAGAACAATTAACCAATGGAACAGCATGCATCCTGCAGTTGTTCAAAAAAAGATTGGGCAACCATTTATCTGGGATGATATAAGGTCTCCTGCCTTGAGCAGGAGGTTGGACTGGAAGACCTCTGAGTCCCTTCAAGTCCTATGACTCTACTCTACTCTACATTCACAATGATACTTGGATTTCTTTCCCTGATGACCTGTCCCCTAACCCAATCATTCAGCTCTTCCAATTCTACCAATTCATTGCTACCATAACTGATTTCATCCACCTTGCTGCTGCTCATCCTTGTCTGTTTTCTTGCAAATTTCTTAGCATCGGAGCCTTCTTCAGAAAGGGAGATAGCAATAGCACTTAGACTTATATACTGCTTTGCAGTGCTTTACATCC
The DNA here is from genome assembly GCA_032467955.1 of Pseudoxenodon macrops. Lineage (NCBI taxonomy): Eukaryota > Metazoa > Chordata > Lepidosauria > Squamata > Pseudoxenodontidae > Pseudoxenodon > Pseudoxenodon macrops. The sequence goes on from JANHFT010005461.1 coordinate 42,672, forward strand.
CTAAGTGGTTTACAGAGTCAGCCTATTGCCCCCAACAATCTGGCTCCTCATTTTACCCACCTTGGAAGGATGAAAGGCTGAGTCAACCTTGAGCCTGGTGAGATTTGAACTGCCAAATTGCAGGCAGCTGGCAGACAGCAGAGATAGCCTGGAATAGTGCACTCTAACCACTGCGCCATCATGTCCTAATCTTGGATCTTCACATCATGTGTCCTAATCCTGGAACTATTGCCAAATTTATTTTGCATTGCTACTATGTTGCAAAGTACCTCATTAAGATGAAGGTGCATACCACAAGAAATAAAGGTTTTCAGCTTTCTGTTCAAACCTGAATAGATTCTTCTATACTTTCTCAAAGCATTAAAAACTCTGGAAACCAGAAGAGCAGTTCCCCAGCATGCGCTGGTTTCTGGTGTGCATGGGTGCGTGAAGACCAGCTGGCGGTGCATGTGGAAGCTCAGCTTCCCAGTGCATGTATGTGCACCAAGGAGCTGCTCATCCAGTTTTCGGCACTTCCGTGCGTGCAAAGACCAGTTGGCCAGTGCGCATGTGTGTCCTGGAACCCAGAAGAGCAACAGGCGAATGACTGGCGTGCTCAGAGAGATGGTTCTGCATGCCACTTCTGGCACGCGTTCCATAGGTTTGCCATCACGATTATAAAAGATACCTCTTTTCCTGATCCAGTATGGTAGCCACGTAGTGCCAGGAGAATATGTATTTGAATTCAGGAGCTGTTATTTCTAAAAACCACAAGGCGATCATGCAAGACCAAGAAAAGGTACATTTTCTTTAAGGTGCCAGTAAGAAGAACAGAGAATGTGCCCATGTCAGCTCTGAAGCATCTCTCCTGCTTTAGATCCAAATACTTGCATACTTCTACTCTGAAACCTTTAAAGTGCTTTATAAAAATGCTAGTGATAGCAGTACATATTGTGATTGTTGTTACTGTTCTTGTTGTTATGATTACCATTTCATAAAAGTATAAGAGACCGCTTTATACTAAATACATCTAGCACAATATAGCACAAATAATAGGGTATTGTGGGATTTCAAAAAAGTTATTTCTCCAAATTCACTCCGTGATCAGAAATGTACTCCTCTACTGACTGAGCAGATGCTTTACCAGTGGTCTATGGCCCTTTCCCAAACCACCAGTACCCTATATCTATATTAAAATATACTTTTCTCCCATCACATTTCAATGAATTCTGTATAAATTACATATGGTTTATAATCCCATAATCTTTCCCCCATGATTCACTGATCCCATACATAATTCTATACCCCACTTCATCAGGAGAAAATCTGAATTCTGAGAAAATGACAACATAACCCATCCTGCTAATTCAGACATAAACTCTACTTAGACTCACTACCAGATAATATGTATAAAATCGCAGGCTAAATCCTAATCCTTGACATAGCATGAAGATCTTTCACTGCAGGAGCACAGAAATCTGTTTGCATGTGAAAATCCATGTGGAAAAAAAATCCCTCCTGGCATGAAAACTGGAGCTGTACATTCCATTACTCTCATGTCCTAATGGATAGGGGTAAGTAGTAAGAGAGATAAATTGCTCTGGGTTTCCTTTTACCAAGAAACCCTGCAGTTGTAATAGGACTTTCAGAGGGATGGTTCAGAGATAATCCTTGAGGCCCAAGAAACATGGGGCTAAAAAAGGAAACATGAAGCTGATGGAAAGACTATCTTGGAAAAAATGGAGTGAAGAAAGTATATAATGTAGGGAGTCTTCCAATGTAAGGGGGGAAAGAGCTATGAAGGAAAGGAAAGAAAGAAAGGGGAAAAAAAGCTTCTTTGCATGGACTTTAATGATCTGCTACTGGAATGCAAATGTTTATCTTGCCTCATTTTGCTAGGGCCTGCTCTTCCTTTTTATGACTCTAATTCATTGTCTGTGTTTCCATATGTCTTCTTAGAGGTACAACCCATTGCCTTTAGCAGGGGAGCATTTTATTGAGCATCCACAGATTTCACAATTTAACTTGGAGGGGCTTGATGTACTACAAAGAAATGAATGCCCTGATCATCAACTCAAAGCAGCTTTTTGTTTGTTTCTTTGTTGTTGTTGTTGTTTTCTTTCTCAATATCTTGGGGGGAGAGAGAAAGAAGGAGGAACTGCCAGGGTCTAAATCCTTGCCAAGAAACATTCTAGAACATTCTCATAACAAGCTTGGTAAAAATGATTTCAATTTTTTTTATTTATTCACTAAGTCATGTCTGACTGTTCACTATTCCACATGGACCATAGCACACCACCCTTCCCTCATCCTCAACTGTGTCCCTGAGTCTACTCATTCATGTTCATTGCATTGATGACACTGTCTAACCATCTCATCCTCATCCTCACCCTCCACCTTCCCATTCTCCTTTTGCCTTCAATCTTTCCCAACATCAGGGTTTTTTCCCCCCAATGAGGCTTCTCTTCTCATTTGGTGGTCAAAGTATTTGAACTTCAGCTTTAGTTTCAAAAAATGGTCCCCTTGAAATCAATAGAGTTTACTTTTGAGTAATAAGGTTATACTGCATCTCTCTTTCCAGGGAGCATTTCATCACATGCTATGCCTAGGATGTTTCTCTTTAATTTAAAAGGCTAGTCCCTCTTTTCTTCAAACTATCAATTCTCTATCTTGAGAAGCAAGTAGCCTAAATTACTAGGAAATACAAACTCAAGGGTCTTATAGGCCATCAAGTCCTACCTCTTGCTCAGAACAGGAATGCAAATTAAAATATTCTTTAAAAATCTCTCTGGCATGCACCATTGTTTCCACTGCTTTCAACAGAAGGCCTGAGTTTTGAAATACAATATTTCCTCTGAGCGCATATATATATAAAGTGTATACTCATGACCTCATATCTTTAAGGGTGCAGATGCAATTCATTTTTCATGCACGCTTAAACTCAAGCACTTCTATTTAGAATCTGTGCTGTCATTCCTTTATGACTCTAATATCCATTGAGAAAAACAATACTTATGCTTTTTTCATTGTTGTTTTTTAAGTAAATCTAATAAATAAGTGTGTATCCCCCCCCCAATTTATTATCTGTTCAAGGTATGGTTTTCATTCTGTGAAGGGTTTTATTGCACCAAGAAGTAGCTACAATACCAATTTTAATAATGAACTGAACACAGGGAGATCTTTGATTTCCTGTCCTTAACTACTACACTACCACTTCTGGTTGTTTGGTGTTGCTATTCCCAACCATCTGTTTCTCTCTCTGTTTGATAGATGCAGAAATCCTGATTAACCTTTCTCCACTAGAAGCATACTACAATATGAGATATGATATAGCCATTCCAATCTCATATCCTTCAATGAAAAATGTAAGTGATGCATTTGGGAATAATTCACTCAAAGGAAAGTTCCCCTGCCACTGAAGTAGGCTGAAGAAAAACACAACCTATAAAGCCTTTTTAAAAAGATGCTGAAATGCAAAGGAAGCACTATTTCAATATGGGGAACAATCATTTGTACATGAGTATCATACTCAAATTATTTCTTTACCAAACATACTCTGAAGGGGAGGGGGGAAGAGAGAACAATTATAAGACATGTCTGGGGAGAAAAAGTGGAATGAAAAATTGAGTCTGAGTTATAAAAATAAGTATGTTTGTTACTTACAGAAGGCTTCTTACATTAATTAAACATTATTACAGGGAATAAGTTGGAGAGAGTGTACAGTCTGAGTCTTTCATGTTGCTGGAGGCTGCAGTTATTCTGTGATATTAATTTTCTAAATCATTTTAAAAGTTAAAGAGGTAAACACTGGAAATAGGAAACAGTTTCTCCAACTGCACCCCTACAGAGACCCTAAGTTTGGGACAACCTAAAGCACACACTAAAAGCCCAGGCAGCAGTCTCAATTTCTTTCTAAACATGACAGTTCAACAAAAAATGTAATCATGGAAACTTTAAATGGAACTTGGGGTCAAAACCAACATGTATCAGCTTAACAAAATCAGGGCTACTCTTATCAGTAAATGGAGGATTTGTATTTATTTTATTTTACTTATTTTATTTGTCAATCATTTACAAGATAATAGGTATAAGGTATAAACATGAGTATGAACACAGGAAATGGGTACGAATAAATGGGACAGTAGGACAGGGATGGTAGGCACGATGGTGCACTTATGCATGCCCCTTACAGACCTCTTAGGAATGGGTTGAGGTCAACAGTAGACAGTTTAAGGTTAAAGTTATGGGGGTTTGAAGATAAAATGAAACTCTGAAATGGAAACAAAATGGGGCCCCTTTCTGCCTTACTACTGCTGTCACCCTCTTTGCTGCTTTACTTTTCCCAAATCTGGCTGCCATTCTGAAAATAGAGGAAAGAAGAATTCTATTTCCACTTCAAAGTTAAACCTGAGCTTGTCTGGTTCAGTTCTTTAGGAAGAATGTACTCTTCTGTGCAAAATGTTTGCTGATAATTTTTGTTAGTATGCATAAAATAGAGAGCCAGTTTGAAATAGTGGATTAAAGTATTAAGCTAGAAAGTGAGAGACCTTCAGTTATAGTTCTGCTTTAGACACAAAGCCAGTGGGATAATTTTGGGCTAGTTCCTCTCTCTCTCTATCCTGGGAAGGAAGCAAAGGAAAACCACTTCCAAAATCTTGTAGGACATCACACCCCACACAAAAAAGACAGGATAATGCCACCTCCTTGGGCACCTAAAAAATCATGGGCAAGAATAAGATTGTTTAGTGGTTAAAGCACCAGGCTAGAAAGTGTGATCCCATGAGTTCAAGTTCTACCTTAGACACGAGAGCCAGCTGGATGACTTTGGGCTAGTCACTCTGTCTCACCTCACTTCACAGAGTTGTTATTGTGAGGAAAATTGAAGGAGGAAAGTGTGTTGTATATGTTCACTGCCTTGAATTATTTGTAAAAATAATAAAGGCAGAAAATAAACAAACAAACAAACCTGGAGAAATGAAATTAAGTGCAGCAGTTCAAGCCACTGGTCTACATTGACTGAATGCATGGCCTTAACATGCTGTAGAATCTGCTGCAAGGCACTGGGACCTTACAGCAGGCGCTGAGATAATTTACAGAATACAATATATAGAAGTGTTTGGAAGCTAGTATTGCAAACAAAGACTGATGCTTAACCACCTAAAAGATAAATTAAGCAGCAATACTCAATTTGTATTGGACCATTTTTTTTCATCTTTTCTGTTCTGCCCAGCAGGGAACACTATCCTTCAATTCTAGAGCCTTATAAATCAGTAAATCTAGTTATTACCACCAACATATAGCTACCAGGGAGAACGAGTGGTTACAAAACACTTCTCTATTAGTCAAGGCCCACTAATGGGGGATGGGAATCAATTGGATTTATTGAATATGCATGCTCCTTGGGTACAGATGTTGAAGTGATCAGGGTTAATGCCTTAGCAATAAAATTAAATTGTGTGAAAGATTCCCCTCAAACAGCAGGACCACTTCTAGTAAATCCTCAGATTTGTGGTATGAAATTTTAATGCCTGTTCATGGAAATTAGGCAAACATTTCTTTGAAGCTAGCAAATGTCTCCTCTTCTTCCTATGTCCAATGGGGAGTAGGAAAAGCGTAAATCCTGGAATTTGTTGAAAGAGATGAAGAATAAGCAAACAGACTTTCAGTTACCAAATAAACTTAGATCCTCCACATTGCACAAGGACTCGTATTGTGAAGTCTTTATTGTGTTCACACAGTCCTTTGTCTGACAACACAAGCCTCAGTACTAGCAGAAGTATCAAAGCCTCCAATGCAAAAATCAGGGTCTTGCAGAGGCCCAGGCAAGTTCTAGCCTCAAGGGGAAATTGACAACGTGCATAGCAGAAAAGCAAAAGATCTCCTTAGTTCCACACTGAAGGAGTATTCACATGCAAGGGAATGCCTAGAAAGCAGAAGCATCCACACTATTCAAAGTGAGACTTTTATTATTGATGTTCAAAACCAATACCAGCTCACCCAAACAAAAATGAAGCACACTATTCCATTTTCTCAGCACATAAGAAGTCTGCAGATAAACTGAATACACATGCACATGGACAGCTAGCACATGATTTCAGTTTCCTCTCTGATGTGCAAGTATCCCTCCTGCAACAAATGCTTTACTTGAACCATCATTCACAACATTCACAGATAAGAGATGATATGCTGTAAGGGCTAAGGGCTAAGAACAGGGAGACACAAATTCAAATTCCTGTTCTGAAGCTCTTATTCCATAGCCTCGTCTAGCTTATAGGGCAGTGGTGAAGACATAATAATAGATGGTATGTATATGTAATGAAAACATATATTAGGAGAATTATACCACATACTGATTTACACCATAGACATCTGAATTCATATCTGTTTAAAAGCGCTGTGACTTTTTTTTACATGTATCTTAGATTGATTTTATTGAAGCCATGTAAATAAATACTCAGAATAGATAAATAATTTTACAGCAATATACCAAAAAGGCAGTGTTCACACACTTTGTAATATATTCTATAGTTTTTCAGAAATAATTTAAATACTTACTGTATTTTTCTAAGTACACAGTTCATGGATATTTTTTTCTTTTCAAATGATATGAATTGACTTACCTGGGTAGACCCCGATGCCTGGTTCTAAATGGCTAGTCCAGGTATTTCTAGAATGAAAAGCCCATGTAAATCCTGTAGACGTGTCATGTGTCCAACCACAAAAATCTTCAGGAAGATCAAAGTTGCAGTTGAATCCTAGTGGGACCTGGAAATCTTGTAAGAAAAAAGCACAACATAAAAATAAGATCAAAGGAAGGCCTGTTTCTATTTAATAACTAACATATTTGGCAAATCATAAATGGTTATAGAAATACAAAGTATTTTCAATGTGTGCACGCATACAGACAAAGGGTTCAGATAAATCTGTAATAAAATGTTGGAATTAATTATAAAGTATCCTTCCTGTGTAAAAATGTTCTTGTTTTGAATTTATTTTGAAAAAAATTAACAAGACTTAAAAATTGGGCACTAGAGGGAACTAAAAATTATAATTAAATGAGGAAAACACTTACATTTGACTTACAGATGAAGCAAATTTAACATTAGAGATGTTTAAGGATATTTTGAACAATGGACCCAGAAGTTAATTTTAATAGTGTCTATTTCTATAGAAATATTGTATCTAAAGGAACGTAGCGAACATGTGGGGGGCCACGCTCCACTGGCAGCCTGGATACCCTCATACCAGGATGGCTGGCAGGCAGGCAGGCAGGCAGGGAGTTTCACCTGTAAATTTGAGGGGAAGGTGAGGCACGAGACAAAGAGGAGTTAATGAGGTAAAGGAGGAGGAAGGAGAATGATAACAGATTGGGAGGAAAAGGGGAGCCAAAAGCAGAGTGGAAGAAGAGCAGCTGAGCTGCGTGTGTGTGTGACTGAGAGAGAGGGAGAGAGACAGAGAGAGAGGGGGAGACACACATACAGAGTGATTTAGGAAAATATGAGAGATAGTGAGAAAAGGAGAGAGTGAGGCAGAAAAAGACCTACCGGCTGACCCTATGGCCACCATCCCCACCTGGCAAAGATTACCTGTGAAACAGAGGAGGCGAGGAAGATGAGGGCAATGGAGCCAGACAAACAAGTGTGTAGCAAAGCCAGGTGTGGAGTTGAAAGCAGCGGAGCCAGGCAAAGCAGCACACAATGGAGCCAGGTGAGTGGGGCAATAGGCGAGCGGAGCCAGAGTCAGATGAGCCGTATGAGCCAGAGGTGCAACGGAGCCAGATGAGTGGGACGGAAAGGAAGCTGAGGCCAGAGCAATGGGACCAGATAATTTCGAGGATGGTGGAGGTGAGCTGAGCAAGTGGGGTACGTGTGAGACTGACCGGAAGTGTGCAGTTGGCCAGGGCAAGAGACAGTGATAGAGACATTGGGGTGCCAGGTGAAGGACACGAGGCAAAGGACACGACTGAGAGTGGAGAAGAGCCAAATTGCTGAGAGAAGTGCATAGAGAGACCCTTTCGGGGGCAGCTCTACAAGTGGGGACTCATCAGGAATCCACTCTAGCCCCTTCTCATAGGAGGGGTGATCACTCAGAGACCTGAATCAAATAAGTAAAATGGACTCAACCACCATTACTAGATAGTGAGAGGTTATTTGAGTGTAGTGATTGAAATCCCAAGGGACACTTGGACAGAGGAGGATATTCCGCAAGCGGTAGGGCTTTGTCCCCAGACCAGAGGGTATTTGTTGTGGATATGGTGGTGGACTGGACACCTCCCCTTCCTATGTGTTATTAGAGTGGAAGAGAAGAAGCCCAGTTTGCTTTGGAGGTAAGAGCTTCCAGTTAAATGAAGATGTAAGAGTGCAGGTGGTTCACCCAACCACCCCTCCAAGCCAGTGAATCAAGGAGTAGGGACAAAGCCACACCCTTAGCTGGGACATTTGCCCTGAAGAAGGAAGCACGCATCCCTATCACATCACAGAGCTTCTCAAGGCTATGGAAGACATTGTGACCATGTGCACTCAAGCTGGCAGCAATCACTCAGGAACCAGGTACAGGAAACTACGTGTTTCCTGTACCTGTACAGGGATGCAACCTGTGCCAGTGGGGGAAAGGGAGTACAAAGCCTGGATAAAACAAGCCATGCAGGCAGTAGAGGAATGGGATGTTTCAGAGGCACAAAAGCATAAGATCACGGAAAGCCTGAAAGGTCCAGCTGCAGAAGCTATTAGAAATGTAAAGCTAGGCAGGGTCATGTATGGCTCATGAATACCTCCGCATATTGTAGAATGGGTTCAGACAAACAGAGACAGTTTCTAGCCTGATGCATCGGTTTGAACACATGTACTAGAAAAACAGCAAAAGACTGTCTGGATATATTAGACACTTGAATCAGTTATTATATCATTTTTGTCAAATGAAGAAGAACGCCCATTCTGGTCCATGCAGATCCCAGATCCAACCCTATGAGCTACGTGTTGATGCTATCAGGGATGATCTTGTATCAAAAACATGATAGAAATCTGAGGTTTGTTGCCTATGCCAGCAGGAGCTGCACTCCACTTGAAAAGAACTATCCCACTCATAAAATAGAATCCCTGGTATCAAAATGGTCAGTGGTGAACAAGCTAAAAGGCTACCTCTATGGGGGTGGAGTTTGAGGTCAAGACCAATAACAACTCACTTATGTATCTCCTCCACAGGGCATCAGTGATTGGCTGTTCTTCCTGGATTCCACTTCAGCCTAAAGTACTAGCCAGAAATGGGGAACAGGGATGCAAATGCCATGTCAAGAAGGTCTTATGACCTAGGGCTGCTGATAAAGAATGGATCGATTGACACCAGACGCCATACAAACCCTGTACCAAAGGGTTGAACATCAGGCTAGAGGAGCAGCAGGGGCAGAGGCTATCAGGGTCACTGCTATGAGTGTCACCAAACTATACTGCAATCCCACTCTGGTGAGAGATGGAGGCTTGCATGTCCTAACCAAGAAGGACTTGAGGAGGGACCAGGCAGAAGATCCTCTTTGCAATGTGGCTGCAAGGAGACCATGGAGAGTGGGTGGCAAGAGGCCCTGTTAACCAACTGTCTGAAAGAAGCCTAACTGTTGCATAAAGAATGAGATCTAGAATTTGGTGTTTCCATGGACTCAGTTTGTACCAGGGCTATTTGGATTGGTGGAGGAAGAGCCTTAAGACTGCATATGAAAGAGCCAAAGCCATTTCAGGGGTCTGAGGCCAAAGAAACAAGAGGACTTATGACTGGAACATGAAAATTCTGGTTTTGTAGCCCGGCAACCGAATGTTATTGCGGAATCTGGGAATTCCCCAGAAAGTATAAATTAGGTGATCGGTGGAGATCCCAGACTTGCATTGTCTGCAAGAAACTATCTGGGTTGCCAGAGTACTGGATTCACCCAGAGGAGACTATCTTTGAATGAGGTGGTACAAGTGTCCCCAGAGTCCAAGTTGCAGCCTGCAAAACCTCTCCCACAGAGGAAGGGTCCAGTGACCAGAAAACAGCCCCTTTCACCAGTGGAAGAGGAAAAAAGGACAGTGATGAAGAAGGAGGCTGTATGAACTGGCTGTGGCCATCTAAGCATACTGAGGCAGCCCCATCTGCACCTGGTTCAGGGGCGCTTAGGCCAGAAGCCCCCAAATTTGTGCTTCAAGCTTGGGAGCAGGAAGAAGTCCTCACAGAGCCTTCAGGAGAGACACAGCAGTTGGAAGCTGAGAATGAGCTCCCAGCTCCAGGGCCCCCTGAATCTTCGGCAGAAAATCCATTCACCCCAGGTGAGCCTGAAGACCCAAAAGAAGGATGATACATCTTCCTCAGAGATTGATATATGACACTCTAGGCCATAGCATGGAGGAGGTGAGGTGGTGAGATCACTGTTGGTGAACTGTTCACCACTCTTTAGGGGACCAAAGACTCTTGGGCAGGGAGAATGTGTAACTGTCCCTCAGGTGATAGTCCTTCACCAGCAGTCGGATATCCTCATATTAGAGGTGGGGGTATCACCCAGAAATTTGAGGGGAAGGGGCAGCATGAGACAAAGAAGGGTTTAAAAGGGGAGCACATGGTGGAAAGAAAGAAAACAATGACAGACGGAAGAGAAGAAGGGGAGGAGGTGAAGGAGAAGGAAGGAGAATAAAGGGGAACAGGATGATAGCAGAGTGAGGGAAGAGAGGAGCCAAAAGCAGAGTGGAAGAATAGCAGCCAAACCAAAAGTGTGTGTGTGTGTGTGAGAGAGAGAGAGAGAGAGAGAGACAGAGACAGAGACAGAGACAGATTTAGGAAGACATGAGAGAGTATGAGAGGAGAGGGGGAGGGAGGAAGAGATCTACCAGCCAACACAATGGTTGTCATCCCCATGTGGTGAGGGTTACCTAGAAAAACAACGGAGGTGAACAAGGTGAGGGCAACAGAGCTGGATGAACAAGTGTGCAGCAGAGCCAGGTGTGGCGGCGAGAGCAGTAGAGCCGGATGAGCAAACGCATTGTGGAGCCAGGCGCAGAGGCAAGAACAGCGGAGCCAGACTAGGCAGCACACAACGGAGCCAGGCAAGTAGGACAATAGGTGAGCAGAGGCAGAGCCAGATGAGGCAGAGGTGCAGGCGAACCTGCAGCAGGCAAGCCAAGGCAAGAACAGCAGGGCCAGATGAGTCCGCGGATGGTAGAGGTGAGCTGAGTAAGTGGGGCATATGTGAAACTGACTGGAAGTGAGTGGTTGGCCTGAGCAACAGTGATAGAGACTTTGGAGCACCAGTCCAATGACACAAGGCAAAAGATGGGACTGAAAGTGGGGAAGAGCCAAATTGCCTGGAGAAGGAGACAGAGGAACCCTGTCTCTCCTGCCCCTTTCAAGGGCAGCGCTACAAAGATGTTATGGAAGAGGAACAAATTCTACCTCACAAGTTTGAAACAGAGTTGAAAGTGGATTTAAAAATGATACACTACAAGAATGACATGGGTAAAAAGAAAGTTATATTGGACATGCAAAAGAACAAGCTGATGTCTTAATAATTTAAAAAGATATACAAATAACAAATCAACAGAGTGACCTGAATAATTTTCCTATATTGGATTTATAAAAGAGGTTTGTTAAAGTTTTAAAGAATTTTATGAGAAGGAACAAAGAAAAACTGAAAAGAAATCAAGTTCTATGATATTACTTGAGGGGACTAAAAGATCAAGATTATTAGAAGAAAAGAGATGGAATATAACATTTGTTTATTTGATCAAGGTTAAAAATAGACAAGTTCTTATCTCTGGTAATCCTTAATGGACTTTTACTGACATTAAGACTAAAATGACAAGGCTTTATAGATGTGTTTGATAAGAGATAGGATATGGAAGGAAATCATATAATTTAAGCAAGGGTGATAAGTTATTAAAATTGTTTTTAACTTGTGATGAAGGTGGGAAGTTATTTCTTTATTTCTTTTATTTTTCTTTACTATGTTAGAAGTTAATCTGCTCTACACACACACACACACACACACACACACACACACACTTTTAGCAGCCCTCTGAACTGCCAACCAGCCTTGGAATAAACATACAATCCTAATACTTAGACTAGTATTTTACTTAGATTAGCATTCAAGGGCAGGACTTCCCTCAGGATAAGGAAGATGCCAGATCACCTCATACTAAATCCACACTTAGAGAGGAATCTACATATCTGAGAGCGATCTTCCTTTATGCCAGCGGGCCCCCAACCTTTTGGGCACCAGGGACTGGTTCTATGGAGAAAGGTTTTTCCATGGACTGGAGAAGGTGGGCTTTTACATGCTGGCTGCATCCTGCTGATGGGCCTTCGCTTGTTTGTGCGGACCGGTTGCTGGCAAACCACATCCTGGTACCAGTTCATGGACTGGGGGTTGGGGCCCCCTGTTTTATGCATTTCACACACAGAGAATCAAAGCCCAGGGCAGGAGTGCCTCAATCTGCACAGGAAGGAGAATTGCCTTTTGACAAAGTCACACACTAAAACCAGCATATACACAAACCACATCCCCTGAGGTCACACCAGAGGTGGGTTCCTAATGGTTCGGTCTTGTTCTACCAAACCGTAACTTGGTGGCCCGGATTGGTAGAACCGTTAGCTACCCGGGCCTGCCACATGCCCAAGCTGGTTTTTTCATGGGGCTGCCATCTTGGTTTTTGTTTCTGCGCATGTGCAGAAGGTTTTTTTAAGTACTGCACATGCGCGTGCGCAACCACAGAGCACCATTGAGCGAACTGGCAGTAAGAAGATTCAGAACCCACCTCTGGGTCACACACCAAGGACCAGTCCCCCTATAAAACCAAAATCTCTGGACTCCATTTCTTCTTTAGCCAAACCTTTCTGCTTTGGGAGATAAATGGATCTCCTTTCTCACAGTATGTCTAGATTTCATTTTTAATTTGTTCTTGCACGATCCCGGTTAGTAAAACCCCCAAATTAATCTTCTAACAATTATATTCTTATATTATTCTATTTCCCTTTTCTTTTCCCCTTTTTTCTTTCTTTTCTGCACTTCCATTTTTTGTTTCACTTTTATTTTTTTCAATTTATATTAGTTTTTACTGTTGTTAATATAATTTTAATAAAATTATTATAAAAACACAAAGAAAAAAAATTATACATAAATCATACGATTGTTTATTTTGAGATTAAAAAATCACAGCTAATGAGTGTAATCATGATGAAGCAGAAATTCATCAATGCACTGTATAATGTTTAGTTAGATTACTTGAAATTCCAGCTGAATTTTCCCAAGGCTAACTGCTTGTCTGAAAATCAGCATGTCTGAAAGAAGGTTAAGTTGAAACAAGCAGATGCTTCAACACTATTTGAAAAAAAATGATGCAAGAAGGGAGGGAGAGAACATTTTATCTGAAGCTACTCAAGGTTATTTCTGGATACTTTAGTATGGATATTGTTTAAGTATCCATATATCAGGCAGTTCCCCTGAAACCACTTTTAACATTACAATAAATCAATGTAATGTTTTGTGAAGTAACTCACTCCTTGCTATTAAATAAGATCAGACTTCTGATCAAGCCTCTCTAGAGTTTGGCCTGTCACTAATAATATCATTCTGCAGTTCTGAGATTTCTTGGCTAAGAATGAGGGAGAAGCAAGAACAATCACTTAGCTGCAAACTCATTACTGACAACAATACAACTGGAATAGCCAAACAATCCCTATAAGTGGCTTCTAACTCACTGACATCAGAGAATTGTTTATTCTCTTCCAGCCAAAGAGATGGAAAGGTGGGAGGGAATGCACGTACAGCTAGTCTTTGACTTACGACCACAACTGAGGCCAAAATTTATGTTGCTAAGTGAAACATTTGTTAAGTGAGTTTCCCCCCATTTTATATCCTTTCTTGCTACAGCTGTTAAGTGAATCATTGCAGTTGTGAAGTTAGTAACATGGTTGCTGAGTGAATTTGGTTTCCCCATTGACCATTGTCAGAAATTCACAAAAGCTGATCACATGACCCCGGGACATTGCAACTGTCAAAAATGTGAACCAGTTGCCAAGCATCCGAATCATGTGACCATGCTGCAACAGGCGTGTGTAAAACAATCATAAGTCACTTTTTTCAGTGCTGTTGTAATTTTGAACGGTCCCTAAATGAAATGTTGTAAGTTGAGAACTACCTGTATTACATTACATTACAGGGTCATGAAAATCCATTGAAAGAGGTGCTATGGAATGAAAGGGAGTGATAGAAAATATCTTTCTTTTCCCCCCCCAAATCCTGAAATCTTCCCAAGCTCAAGCAGCTGTATGACCTTGGAAGAGGACATGATCCTTCATAATGTCCTCAAGCATTATGAAGCACCTCTTTCAAGGGATTTGCAGTCCTAACGTTAAAACACCAGCCACAGGGACAGAGCAAAACAACAGCAGAAGTATCTATCACCCCTTGCCACGGAATAGGGGTGCTACCACTGCTTGTCATTTGAGATGTTTAGCCTTCCTTGGGAAAAAGAAAATGAGTAGGAGGTGAAAGCATGGCTATTTACGACTTCATATGTGGTACCTCAGATATAACATGCTAAGCAATATCAGGCAAATGGTGGGGTGAGTGATCTTAAGGAAAGCCGTTTGGGAGGGGATCAACAGGGCAAAAGTGACATGTGCTCTGGCCCCTTGGATGGAGTATATGCATGCAGCAGAGAGTGCTGGGATGACTGTTGCCTACAACCTGAACAGATGGGGAGAAATGGTGTGATAGAACAGTTTGGCTGGGAAGTGAAAGAGGAGTTGCAGGAAAGCAGTCAGTCGGGGCCTGAATACACTCCACAGGTTTGATGACTCTTTGGGTCCAAAAGAGAAGTAATAACTCTCTCTTGAACTCAGCATGGTCAGACCATTGGTGAAGATAATCAAGAACTCTCTGATATAACTTTCAGCTCCCAAAAGGTCCCCACCAGCCTTCCTAATTATAAAAACATCTGGAAAGGTCTAAATTTTCCACTCCTGATATAAAGGTTCTGAGCTGAAGCCTGCTAAAATGCCACCTACCTGCTTGTACTGAGGGTTTTTCCCCTCCCCTTGCTGAATAGAGTTTGAAAACTTCAAAGCAGCAATTAATAAGGTACTTGATCACACAAATATTTGTGTGTGCAGCTCTATAACTCACACACTTTGCACATCTTGCCTGACATACAATATGTTTTCACTGGCTAAGGAAATACCTCCATTCTCCACACAACCATCACCACAATCTGTTGCTTCTTCATCAGTGGAAAACTGAGTGGTCATCTCCTCACTCTTCAATGTGGGCTTCAGTGTCTCTGCAGTGGACTTCACATCTGCAAATTAAAGAAAGGAGAAAAGAAAAGACAAATGAATGAATGATTTCACCAGATTCTAGATTGAAATGAGATAGAAATCATATGTGATAGGAAAGAGAGTATTTTAGTTTTATTCGCTTCCTATTGGGCCTCACATTTACCCAGCTTGCCTGGATAAATAATGCTAGGACAGTTTGTTATTGTACCACCACTTACCACTCTTTGAATGATAATCTGGCAGGTCCAAAAAGGCTTCAACAGAAGCCCAGGTCCAGTACTTAGGAAAGCAAGTGACTACAAGTAGTCCTTAACTTATGACCACAATTGAACCCAAAATTTATATTGCTAAACAAGATAATTATTTAGTTTTGTTCCATTTTATGACATTTCTCGCCATGGTTGTTAAGTGAATCTGGCTTCCCCATTGATTTTGCTTGTCAGAAGGATGCAAAAGGTGATCACATGACCCTGGGACACTGCAACCATCAGAAATACATGCCAGTTGCCAAGCATCTGAATTTTGATCACATGACCATGGGGATGTTTCAATGGGTGTGTGAAAAATGGACATAAATCACTTTTTTTCAGTGCTCTTGTAACCTTGAATGGTCACTAAACAAATGGAATGTAAGTCAAGGACTACCAGTATCATACACATTTACATGTTGCCATTTAGAACAGGGGTCTCCAACCTTGGCAATTTTAAGCCTGGAGGACTTCAACTCCCAGAATTCCACAGCCAGCAAAGCAAAGCTGGAGGTTGGAGGCCCCAAACATACTGCAAATATTGGAGTCATCAACAGTGGTACACAATTAAGGTCTTTAAGGGTTTCCTCAAACAACAGCACTCAGCCAATGAATATTTTTTTTAAAAGATGAACAGTGCTATCTATACTGGTTCCCAGAAATAATCATTACGAGACAGACCCAGGAAAGAAACAGTTATGAACATACAATGACATAGGCATAAGAATCAATGGCTATGGTAATTCCAGGCATCAATTCCACTCTCATGTCTTCTCTAAAAAAGCCCCTAGGTTTTGACTTAATAATGTCACTCCCCCAAATCCAGAGAAGTTGTTTGGCCTCCACTTGTAGTACATGCTATTGCCTATCAGCAATATACACCACTTTCTGTCCCCTTTACATAGAACAAGCTGCCCACACTCCATACAACAGAAGACATGGATACAAATCTGATATCAGAAATGACAATATTCTTAAAGCAATAAGAAAACATTTCTATATTTTATATCTCAAGAACTTTCAAAGACAAAAAAAACTGCAAAACAATTGATAAATTCATTAATAAATCCAACACAATTTTTACAGATTATGAACAGACCAAAATTTCTGACCCAACAGTATGTTAACTATCAAAAGTGTTATGTCACTCCTGCAACTTTATGCAATTTCAATCTTCTTTTCATTTTTCATTTCACCTTGTTCTCCCTTTTACTCTCTTTCACAAAACATAAACCTACTATTTATGGGCTTATACTATCATTTTTCAAAATATTAAGCTCCTATGATAATGGATTAGTGGTCTTTGCGATGCCACAGGCCCCTTGGTTGTTTTTATTACAATAGACTGACACAGCTGGAAACAACTCTATTTGTTTTTTGTTTATAGGCATTACGTAAATGTGAAGTTGCCAACATATATACCTGTAAAATATATAATAATAAGTGTCAACTTCCAGCTCACTTTTTCTTTCTGATGGACCCTAAGCTCTCTTTAAAAATAAAAATGAGCATCTTCATCTCAGTGTTTTATTTGAATTGCATGAAATGAAGCAGAAGGGATGAGAGGCATTCATGAGGCATTGGTGGTTTTTAACCAATTTAACTGCCCCTCATGGATGACATTTTGTGAATGAGCAAAACCTTTTCCCACCAGCTGATTTGCAACAGCTCTCAGCACAACTTCAAAATCTCAAGGATGCCAACTAACACAAAAAGAACTCTCCAGTATAAATAATTTAATCTTGCATATTTAAAATCTCTATCTTTTTCAAATATTTCTTTCTTTCCAAGACTGTAGAAATATAGTCCATTTCTACCTTTTTCTTTTTCTTTTGTTCTCTCCCAAACATTCTGGGTATATAAATATTCTTATTTCACGATTATACATTGATGGTGTAGATTGTTTTCTATCTAACTAATAAAATCAGTTAATCTGTAGATGCTATAAAACATTACTGGCTTAATGCTTCAAGCAATGTATCCAAACCCTCATAAAAGTCCCTTTCTTTTGCAGCGAATATTCTTATCTTGTAACTTCTTATTCTGAGACTTTCAGTGAGTGGTTCTGCTAAACACTTTCTTACCAACAACTAGCATACGGGATAGACAGCAATCGAGAGAAGGAAGATTATGTGGCCAAATGTATGGATTAACAGAATTCTTGGTGTATGGCTATATTCATGGATCAACACAAGCAGCTTGCAGCTGCTCCTAATTTGCTGTCCAAATTTGAAGATTGAGATTAGTCTACTTTGGATCCTTTGTGTTCATGTGCCTGGTGCTCTTGAAGACTTGTCTGTGCTCCCTTCCAGGCCTTTGTGTTTCAGAACAGCACTTTGCATCTGATGCAACATAAGGCCATGGTAACAAAGACCATTAGAACCACAGCTGCATATGATCCAGAAGGCAATGGGAAAAGAAGGAGGCAATTACTCATAGATGAGTAATTATGTTGTCTCTCTGAAAATACTATGCAGACATATAACTTTGCAAATATGAACCAAGCATAGGAAGTCTGCACTGGAAATCAAGTAGAAGTAAAGGGGAAAAAAGGAGGACTAAAACCTGCCAGATGAATTCTAACCAAGCAGTGAATTCATACTCCCAGTAACCAAGTCATAAAATTAATAGAAAAGTCCCTTTATGTGCAGGATAATAAAGTAACGGACAAAAGGCAATTAAGTTTCCCACATGCCACAGATATCAACATAGCTAAAGTCCCTTCTAGAGACTGATTTATGGATCCAAAAGAAATAAAGAATTCTTTCATCTTTGGGTTTGGTGGTCAACAATCTTTTTTAGGCTTGTAGACTTACTGATTTCTATTTGAACTGGCAAAGAGATTTACTGCAGCCCTAAGAAAACTGAGGTCAGGAATAATACCCCTTTCTTTCATTAAAGGAGTAAGGCACAGAGGAAGCACACACATATGTTCAAATGAGCCAGTACGTAAGAACAAGTCACACAACACCTCAAATGGCACATCTATGAAGTACACAAAGATCTTCTAAAGTTCTGTGGCTTTTTGTAGACAACCACATGATTACATTTGGCTATACAGCTCACCACTCCAGGAAGTTCCCTAAGAGTAAGTGTCAAGATCAATTTAAGTCATTAATTAATAAGTTCTGCAATAACATACATAATAAGTACTTGCCCCTTCAATTTAAAGAAACAAAATAATGAGGTTGCATTACAGAGAAACGTTTTACCCTCTTAAGAAACGTTCCATGCAATATAATATGCTAGACTCTATGAGACCAGTGTTATCATGAAGTTCACAGATATGATATACCAACACAAATTCTAAACGAGGAATATCATTTACAATTATTACT